>SNQN01003959.1:6367-16943 GCA_008642245.1 Bassia scoparia | reverse complement strand
TTTAAAAAAATTCCTCTTTTTAATTCAGAGAAAACCTTATGAGTTTTGTGGTTGGTCCGGAAATTCACATGAATTAGCTACCATTGTCGTTGCTTCTTTTGAGCTGGTTCCACATTTGTGAGTTAAGGTCCTTCAAATTCTATGGTTGGTCTGGGAGTTTAAAGTTATTATTTCGTTCGTTTTATTCCCATCCTTTGGGAAATATCCGTCTATTCGTGCTTTATTCGTGGTATTCAAGGGATTTGTGAGCAATATCGCTTATAAATTCACATCAATTGGTAATCAAGAAGCCAACGATTCTTGGGTGGCCGTGTTCCTTCAAGGGTTATTCGACAACTTTATAGATTTTTGGTTCGAAAATTTCCAGATTTTGCGCAACTTTGCAAGCTTTGTTCTCACTCGTCTCTTAATCTTTTCAGGTGATTCTTTTTTTAAATTTGATAACTTTTTGCCCATTTCTGACCCTGTAAAATTTGAGAATTTTCAAGATCGTTTGCTATTTGGTTGAGATCGTTCTTTACAAAGTTGTCAATTCAAAACAGTTTTGCGCCTGTCTGAGGTAAAAAATTAATTGTGAATTATTGGCTTTGAATTTTCACACAAAATTTTGATCGAGTGTTCAAGATATAGGGGAACGTCTGTAAAATATTCAGCTAAAAATGAGTTGATTTAGTCAGGTTTTAGTTCAGATAATATAAACAGTTTTGGGCGCAACAGATTGTTATATGCATGGTTTTTGCTAGCGTTTTGAGGAGTACCATGCAAGATATGGGGCAAGATATGAAAGAATGTTAAACTATTATGATAACCAGATTTTGATGGAAGCTTCAAACTTAACAAGGTTCTTGATTGGCAAGATAAGAAAAAAAAGTGTTCTAAATGTCAGGATATGACATAATTCAACAATTTGTTCCCAACAAAAAACTATCACTTGGGGAATATCAAGAACTTGAAGCAATTGATAATTTGAAAATCATGGATAGATCTCAAGTCCTTTATCATTTTCAAGAATTTAATAACTCTCATGCGTAGAATAAAAACATGTTCCTCATCTCATAGTGGAGGAAATACAAGATATTACATGTGTTCATCTAGAAAGTCCCGAGAATTATGAGTAAGTGAAACTTTGGCATCTCTAACAAATAGTCTATCTTGAGTATTGATGTGCACGACTGCACGATAAGCTGTGTACAGAAGAATCGATTGCATAAATATTTGTACTTGAAAGAAAGGTTAGTACCATCATCACTACAGTCAAAACCGAATTAGAAGAACCTACTACAAAGCAATATTCATTCCTTTCGCACACAAGGTGGATCTACGAATTCGAGTCTTTGAAAATGGGAAAATCTTTTAAAAAGTAAGGAAGATGTCCGCTAACCTATATTTGGAAGTCTCCACTTCACAACTACAACTCGTCCATAGATAATATTGTAAAAGCACATTTTCGAGAACCTATAATTTTTATGACACGCTACTAAAGGATGTCGCATATGGATGGTTGCATGGCTCGCTACACCAAAACTTGGGACAAGTTTTGTTTTCAAAAAGGGGGGAGAATGATCTTGATAGATTAGATACTTATTATTAGCTTTATTTTATTATTATTGCCGAATATTGTTAGATAATTATTTTAGTTAGATTATTTTCTTATTTTTAGAAAAATTCGAATTATTAGGAGTAGATTAGTTTGGTAGGATATTATTCTGATTTGTTAGGATAAATATCTAGATTTCGGTTAGGTTAGTTTTAACTAATATTATTAGAATAATTATTAGATATTGTGATAATATTCTGATTTGTTAGGATAAATATCTAGATTTCGGTTAGGGTAGTTTTAGGATATTTTAGGATATAATTAGTTGGATTAATTTCTGGATAAGATTATATCTTTCCATAAATATCTTAGTTAGTTTTAAGATTTATTTTGTATTATAAATATTCGAATTCTTTAATGAAAATGGATTGTATTCCAGTTTATTCTTTGTCAAAAAAATTCCTCTTTGTTAATTTAGAGAAAACCTTGTTAGTTTTGTGGTTGGTTTGGAAATTCACTTGGTTAGCTACATTGTCGGTTGCTTCTTTGGAGCTGGTTCCACTTTGTGAGTTAAGATCCTTCAAATTCTGTGGTTGGTCCGAGAGTTTGAAGTTATTTTCGTTCGTTTTATTCCCATCCTTTGGGAAATATCCTTCTATTCGTGCTTTACTTGTGGTATTCAAGGGATTTGTGAGCATATCGCTTATAAATCCACATCAACCATGTGGCTCCTAACCACCGTAGTAGTTGGGAGGAAAATTATAGTATGGATCGGTCCTCCTATTAGGTCCCGCCACTATAGGGATAAGCAGGATCCTCTCTAATGTCACATCCTCCCATTTGTTGATAATCATAGCGAGGCACGACACGGTACCATGTGGCTCGCAAACTCATCTTATTAATTAATTATTTATTTATTGCATAAAAAATGTTAGTATACATTTCATTAATGTTAATAAATAAATTTTGAGTAAAATTTAAGCATTTATTATTTGATATTTGATCATAAATAAAACTTTTTTGTAAATAATCGCAATTAAAAAAAATAAGTTTTTTGTCAAAAAAAAGATAAGTTTTGATTTGGTTAAAAGATTTCGTATTTTATTTAAAAATCGATTATCTACTCGAGAATTATCTAGTTCTATAACTAAATCAATCACCACTACCTCATTATTCTATCCTAAATTTCCCTCTCATTTTTCGACCCCTTAATAAATGATTGCCTAAAAAAATAACAAAACAATTATTAAGTAAAAGAAGTAAAAGAATAATAACAGTTATTAAGTAAAAGAAGTATATAATTTTAAAGATGTTTTGCGAGTATAACAATCATTTTTACATATTATTTAAAATCGAGCATTTTCTTAGACAATTATCTAATACCTGCTACAAAGTGGAGCAAATTATACATGAATTTAGGGAGAAAAGGAGGAGAGAGAAGAGGAGAACTATCCTGCGCAAATATAGTGTCGAATTGAAGACGAAGCAAGGGCGCCAATTTTGGACTGAAATTTAGTGTCGTGAATTAAAGGGAGAGAGAATGAAAATGAAAAAAAGTTAATTGTGCGCCAATTTTTTCCCAAGTGAATTAAGCAGGTATATTTTGACTAATAATTTAAGTAACTGTAGACACCTGAAAATGTGTCTCCCCAAATGAGTAATCCGTGATGAAACATACCGCGTCTCGCGTTTGTTTCGACTCAGAAAAGATGCTTTGAACTCACGAAAGTTGGAAATACGTGAGCTCGTACTCGGAATTATTGAGCAAAGGTCACATACAAGGCAAACATATTTTCTTTCGGTTTTCTCGATAAACTCAAAGGTTTTCAAACAAGTNAAGTTGCCGCCCTTCAATTCATTACAATTGCCAAAATAAAAAAATAACCTTTTGCAACGGGTTATAGCAAGACCGTTGCTAAAGGTGTTGTAAATAGGTTTAATCGTTGCCTAAAGTAATCTATTGCAACGGCTTTAATTGAACCCGTTGCCTTTTCAAATTTATTGCAACGACTTAAACTAAACCCGTTGCCTTTCTATGCTAAATCTGTTGCAATAATCATAGCCGTTGCTAAAGCTGTTGTAATAAATCCAACCGTTGCTAAAGTCGTTGCAATAACCATAACCGTTGCCAAAGAGCGTTGCAACAAACCTTTTATCTAGTAGTGATAGATTTCATAAATTGTGTGCAACTTTCAAAGCTTGCTATTAAGTCATTCTACTCTCTTCCTCTCTCCAAGCAACCCTCCTTGGTTTCAAGTAGACCAAGCTTGGTGACAACACATAGCTCAAAGAATAGCATAGAGAGATTTCAAGAGTGAGGTTTAAACACATTGCACTAGACATCCAAAATGAGAAATTGTGACTCCCTCCACCTTTTGTGACTCAACTCTCAAGGTCAAAGGAATTTCCGGGTTGTAATGTATTGGCTAAAGGATGGGTGAGGATACAAATATTTGGCTTGTGGTGGTATCCCTATACAAGTGAAGTCTACAGTCACAAAACCAAACTTTGGAGATTGAGGTGCCCAAATTCATAATACTCACACACTTGGAAGGCAAGTTTGTTGTGTTCCCTAGTGTTTTGAGTGATGACAAACAGTTGCAAAAACAGGTACATTGGTCGGATGAATACAGTTGGTCTGAACAGTTTAGAAAACTGTTCTTGGTCACTTGAAAGAAAGTGACATGTATGCTAACAAGTTATATGTTCAAATTGTTCTATGTGTTTAGCATACAGGTTTTTCCAACTCTCTGAGCAAGAAGGTCCTTCGAGTTAATCTCGTAAACATTCCAAGTTGAAAAGAAGATCAAGGGCAAGCTTTGAAGATGTTGAAGAATATGAAGATTAGTTCTAGGTTTAGACTAAGCCTTTATATTGTATAAATGCATAAGTATGGTTGATTGCTTGTATTATTGATGGACAAATTATGTGACTTTTCTTGTAGAGTTGAAGACAACTAGACCAGTTGGTAAATCACAAATAAACCAAATTCAATGTTTCAAACCACTGATTCACATCCTAAATGTTCATTAACAGTGTTTCTAGAAATCTTAATGATTCTTTATACAACCATAAGCCATTTCAGAACGAAAAGCTATGGACTTTGGCATTTTGGGTCATTTTTGGCATTTATCCTAATCTCTCACAATCATCCTATTTCAAGCTTCCGAAACCATTGAATGTCTAAAAGTTCACTAAGTGTTTCTAAACTTATTGGATATTTACACCACAAGTAGGTCATTTCGTAAATAAAAACTATGAACTTTGAACTTTTTGGGTCATTTTTTGTACCATTTTTCATTCCTATCTTCCTAAGAATACTACTCCGTACAAATACTTATTACAGAACTCAATCGGAGAAGTAGATGATTCATGAGCCTACAATTAGCATTTTATATTCCCAGGAAGACAAACATTTCTAAGTTGGAGGATAATACAATAGAACTAGATGATTGCATGTAGTGCAGCACATAATTTTTTTCAACGACCTATGAGGATGAATTATAAATCAAAGTCATACCTTAGATAGCTAACGAAAGCAGGTGGAGGAGAAAATATTAATTCTAATCAAAAGGAGGCTACCTGCTAGCTTAGGTATATCCCTATCTTTCATCATTCATAAGTCATATTGTTGTGAACTACCTCTAATCTCTCTTTTATTGTTTATCTTCCTCCAAAATGGGACTCGACAAAATCAAAATAATAAAGGTTCGAATTTACTACTAAAAATTATGTTATATGTATATCAGATCATTATTACATCTTATTAATTATATATATTTATACATTAGGTTTCACCTATTCACATTGTGTATTGAGGTTAATTGCCTAGCTAATCTACATCGAAATTCGACACATAATGGAGGCTGAGTAAGTGGTTCTTCCATCTGCAACCAATGATCAAGTAAGCTACTAATATTTCCTTTGTTTTATCTTCTTTTGTGTGTGTGTGTGTGTGGAAAGTCATCATCATTAGATGAGGGATAGTGTTCTTGTTCGATTCAGCGAATTGATGGTCTAATAATTTAATATAATTGCGAATAGTTGTCAATTCATGATTATTTGCACCTTATTATGTAGGATGAGCTCTTGAAGTCAGCCAAGCGAAGATGGGAGAAGTTAAAGTGGAAAATGAAAGGCTAAAGAAGTTGTTAGCGCAAATTGTCAAACAATATCAATCATTGAGAGAAACAATTTCAATTGTGGCACACTCCAAAGATTTATCATCAGAAATAACTAATTCGTCGAGCCACGACAACCATCAAGAGGACGACGACAACAACAAGGATGATAATGGTCCAAGGCCTGATTTGAACTCTCTAACTATAGCATATATAACCCATATAGTACACTTACATGTGATTTGCTTTTCTTCACAGTACACGACCAAGTAGCCAATTCATCATTATTCATATTATTATATTATATTTTTAATACATAATAATTAATTAAGTCTACAAGCTAAAACTACTACTAACCCAAAATTGTTTCTTAATTATTAGTTTCATTAGTTTAATATTTCATATCAAATTAAACTTTTCTTGATAGCTGTCTACCAAAAATATCCCACTTCGTTTCTGATCAATTTAAAATCATTCATTTGTTGTGAACTACTCTAATCTCTTTTTTATTTGTTTAACTTCCTCCAAAACAGGAATCGACAAATCAAAATAATAAAAGGTTGAATTACTACAAAAAATTATGATAATCGGATAATATATGAGCACCATGAGCAATTATCTGAACTATGATAATCAAATAAATATATGAACTTCTTTAAACAGCAGAGGCAGCAGAGCAGTGGGCACACGGCGGCGGTGATAACGAACAGGGACAAAGCAGCCGAAGTGAACAATGGGTAGCTCGGCGCGGCGATGCGCCTGCTGGGAGAGCAGCGGCGGCGGCGAACTGAGTGAAAGACACAGCAAATTTAACGACGGAGATCCGACGAAGCCACGAACCAAATCGAGCGACCGAGAGTTGAAGGGAAAATGAATTGGGGATTGAGCAATATTAAGTTGGGATTGAAGAGTGAGATTGGGCATTGGAGTGGAGATGAGGGTTTTTGGGTTTTGAAGTGAATTGAAGGTGAAAATGAATTGTGGGGGGAAATGAAATAAAGTTAGCCGCCCTTCAATCATTACAATTGCCAAAGACTAAAAATAACCTTTGCAACGGCGTTATAGCAAGACGTTGCTAAAGGGTGTTGTAAATAGGTTTAAATCGTTGCCGTAAAGTAATCTATTGCAACGGCTTTAATTGAACCGTTGCCTTTTCAAATTTATTGCAACGACTTAGAACAAAACCCGTTGCCTTTCTATGCTAAATCTGTGTCAATAATCATAGCCGTTGCTAAAGCTTTGTAATAAAACCAACCGTTGCTAAAGTCGTTGCATAGTAACCATAACCGTGCCAAAGAGCGTTGCAACAAACCTTTTATCTAGTAGTGATAGATTTCATAATTGTGTGCAACTTTCAAAGCTTGCTATTAAGTCATTCTACTCTCTTCCTCTCTCCAAGCAACCCTCCTTGGTTTCAAGTAGACCAAGCTTGGTGACAACACATAGCTCAAAGAATAGCAATAGAGAGATTTCAAGAGTGAGGTATAACACATTGCACTAGACATGCCAAAATGAGAAATTGTGACTCCCATCCCTTTTGGACTCACCTCTCAAGGTCAAAGGAATTTCCGGGTTGTAATTGGCTAAAGGAGGGTGAGGAACAATATTTTGGCTTGTGGTGGTATCCTATACAAGTGAAGTCTACAGTCACAAACCAAACTTTGGAGATTGAGGTGCCCAAATCATAATACTCCACACACTTGGAAGGCAAGTTGTTGTGTTCCTAGTTGTTTTGAGTGATGACAAACAGTTGCAAAAACAGGTACATTGGTCGGATGAATACAGTTGTCTGAACAGTTTAAGAAACTGTTCTTGGTCACTTAAAGAAAGTGACATGTATGGTAACAAGTTATATGCCAAATTGTTCTATGTGTTTAGCATAACAGGTTTTTCCAACTCTCTGAGACAGAGTCCTTTCGAGTTAATCTCGTAAAATTCTAAAATTGAAAAGAAGATCAAGGGCAAGCCTTTGAAGATGTTGAAGAATATGAAGATTAGTTCTAGGTTTAGACTAAGCCTTATAATGTATAAATGCATAAGTTGGTTGATTGCTTGTATTAATTGATGGACAAATTATTGATTTTTCTTGTAGAGTTGAAGCACTAGACAGTTGGTTAGTTGGCTTTAACACTACCAGTTGGAAAGACAGTTCTACTGTTCTCACAACTATGACTCACCTTTGTCGAGCAAGTAAACGTTTCTGAAGACTTTCCTAAAAAGAATTTTGGAAACTTCAAGGTGATCTAGTAAGAGTAATTTACTTGGGAATATTGGTGTAATTGTGGTCGAGTTAAGTTACTAGATATTATTTTATCTTGTATAAAATAATATCTGTAAACTTTCCTAAAAATAGTGTTGGATCTTTGGAAACAAATATTCTCCATATTAAAGGGTTGACTATGATCAATTGCATGACTCTTGCTATAAATATTCAAAAGTATATACACTCTTCCAAACTGATTCTCTCTCGAGCTCAAAGGAGTTATTTTTGAGAGAAGAAAAGTATACATCAAACAAGCATGATCATACGAGTGCATATATTTGAGCTTTAATTTACTCTTGTACGCTCTTAGTGAGAGTTATTTGAGAGAAAAGAATCGTGATTGGATCATCAACAAGGGTTGGTGATCGGGTAGCATTTGAGAGTTTCTTATTGAGTGCTTGTGAAGTTCAAGTGCAAATAACACACTTGGGTGGAGTGTGGAGTTTCTTTGTGTAGAGTACATACATTGAGAGAGTGAGGGTAGTATTATTCATCTACAGAGTAGAATTAATAAAAGTAACTTGGTTAGGAGGACGTAGCCCAAAGTTAGGTGAACCTTGTTAATCTTGTGTGTCCTTTATTATTGCTCGATAACTGTTCTACAACTTTTTAACGAATATTCTGCTGCAAGACCAGTACACTAGTCATCTGACTAGAACAGTAGCAAATCGAAAAAATTTTATTGGGTACTCAATTCAACCCCCCCTCTTGAGTACTCTTGGGAAACCTTCAAAGTTTATACACAACTTTCTTTCTCCCACACAAAACACTACACTTGAATTGTTTTTCCCAAAGTGCATTATTTTGGATTTTTTTCTGTTTTTTTTTGCAATGCGCTTGGGAATACACTTTGCATACTACTTGCATTTCACTACACACATTTTGCAACATTTTGAGGCTTTATATACCATATCCTATACCAACACGAAAACCCACTCACTTGTCTTCTAAGGGTCAAAAACATGTGAAAATTTAGGCTAAGAGGTACGTAATGTGGCTAACAAGGTAAGAAAGCTCAAAGGGTGTCTAATGGTAAACAGACCCAAAATTTATTCCCAAATACGTATGTGGAAAAAAAAAAAGGTAATTGAAAAGGAAAAATAATTTGAACCCAAAATGAATGCTTATCACTCCTCACGTAGCTCGGTCTAGATCTCGAAAAGTCACAACAATAGTCACAAAGGAAGGACTCTAGTATGTGCTTCTTGACTCAAAAGCGATCAACACAACTCACAAGTCTCAATAAGACACAAAAATCACCAAGCAAGGCTTCTTATCGTTATGCACTAACTCCCCGGTTGGGTAAAAGCTCACCACCTAAAAAGAATCACATGGCTTGCTTTTAAGCGTGCCAATCAAAGAATTTCCTAGTAAGAGTTTTCATGATTCGGATTGAAAAGGATAGTTATTTTGAAAATTAGCTTGCTAGAACTCTTAGTTTGGAAGAAAATGAGTACTTAAACTCAATCCATCCAAAATCCAAATCCATCAACACAAAACTAATTCACCTACTTTGCCTGAAAACAAAAAGAAAAGAAAAAAAAGGAAAAAGAAAAGAGAAAATCTTTTTGGCTTTTTGCATTTTTATTTATTTTTGTGATTTTTCCCAACTTTGCCCTAAAAACACAAAAGCACGAACAACCAATATTTACAAGCACAACAGTAATAGCAAACTCTAGGAAAAAGAACAAAATCTTTGGAGATATACAAGTTTACACTACATTCTTCATCTCCCATATCGAAACTCTCAAAATCAATTGACGAAAGTCAAGCGACACCACAATAAAACCTCAACTGGATATCCAACAACCGCCGTGCAAAAATGTAATAAACATCGCCGGTAGCGACAACAACATCGACACCAGCAGCACAAGATCACAAGAATAGTACTCTAAGTATAAAATGAAATCTAGAATTAGCCACATATATACAATAAATAAGAGGTGGAAGTTAGAGGCACTCTACGACACCACTTTAAAACCATCAACATACGCACAAGAACCCCCAAAACTGGCTCACAGCCAAGCTACAGCTCAATAAGCAAAACCAACTCCAAACACAATAACAATATAATACAAAACAAAATCATATATCAATATAAACAAGATATATAATACAAACCAAGCAACAAAGTGATGCATTTGGAACTCTCCTCCCAAAACCTGAATGGAATTCGACGGGAGTTCAAAAAGTAATCCAAAAGGAAAGCATGTTACAAATTGATGCACTAGACTTGATCCTTCTTATCATAGGACGGGGTGGTGCGGAGGTGGTGGTGGAATGAGAGGCCAACCCATTTTGGCAAACCCTTCCGCAAGTTGAGGCTCCTCGATGTAGTCCGGCTCGGGACCCATCGTTAGCGAGGGTGTTCAAGGTAGGACAATACTTGATCTGGATAGGGATTAGATTATTATTATTAGCTTTATTTTATTATTATTGTCGAATATTTGTTAGGATTAATTATTTAGTTAGATTTATTTTGCTTATTTTTGGAAAATCGAATTAGTTAGAGTTAATTAGTTGGTTAGGTATTATTCTGATTTGTTAGGATAAATATTAGATTTTGGTTAGGGTTAGTTTTGATAGATATTTAGATAATATTATTTGATATTTATTTCTGATTTTTAGGATTAAATATCAGATTTCGGTTAGGGT
>SNQN01003958.1:0-55968 GCA_008642245.1 Bassia scoparia | reverse complement strand
AATACTCCATCGCACGTTCCATAGCGCAAACCCCTTTTGGCTTCTCGTCTGTCACTTCGGGCCTTTTGACAAACGAGTCCAACCTGGACCAAACCCTGCAAAGAAGAAATCAAATGATTAACAAAATCTTCATAAGGCAACAAAGGAAAATCGAGTAAAACAGAAAAAACTTACCTCTTACAAACATGCCGAAATGACCGGACCAAACCCTTCTCACCACCCGGTGAGGGTATCCGTAAGCCTTCGGATCATTCCGTCACCTGAGTAATCATACTTTCTTCCTTTCCTTCCAGGCTGAATTTTTTGAATCTCCCAAAGAAGATTCACCCTTCCTCAGACAGATAGCCGTCGTCATGCTTTCGTCTCCTCAGCTCTCTCCTCTAGGTTTGCATTCGACACGGAAGTACTTTGAATCCTTTTTGTCAGATCAAAGTCTGGGATCTTGCCCGTCTACAGGAGGAACAGCCTTTTGCCGGATTGAGTTAAGGGGGGATTCCACCGAAGATTGCATCAAAAGCTGCCAAATCCCATCTCGTCGTAAAAGAATTGAAGAGTCGGACTCTCCAAAGAACTGGGTACATTGGGAGGTAGTCAAGCTTTCTTGACGCCTCTCAGGTCGTCGTCACTATTATATCCTCCTCATCAATTTTACCAGCGCGTTTGCCCTCTCGACGACCAGAATCAGGGGGATTTACTGAGCTTCCCCCCTAGCCATGGTGACTATCAGCTAAGCATCGACCACGAGCTCCGGCGATCGCTCAGCGGCACCCGGTGGAAGTACCGATGAATGTCTTTTCCTCTGTTCCTTCTTTTCTTTTTTCTTCCAGAGCTTCTTCCGAAGCCCTCAAAGCGTCAGCACGTACCCACCTTGACAGGCGATTCCCGAAGGGTTGTATGGGATCTAAACTCCCTGAGTCATCTCGACATCAGGAGTTCAAGCAGCTGTCGACACAGCAGGCTTCGAACTTCTCTTTTCTTATTTTTTAGACTGTGACGTATGTGGCTCCTCCCCCAGTCGAAATATGCATCTCTTGTCTATCTCCGTTACTTGGACAACGGAATATGATGACATCTCTTTTCTTTTTGGCGTGCTTGCCTGACCCCCTTCGTCTTCTTTGGGCTACTTATCGACCCTTTTTTGCGGAACTTTCTGATCTTCTGGGCCTTTGTCCTTTCGTCCCCTTTGATGGTTCTTGTCTTGCCAAGAAAAAGATTAAGAATCACACATGATCGCTTCTCATATACTCGATAACATTCTGAACGAATATGGGGTTGTATAATAAACCCAAAACCACTTGTGACTCAACATAAAGTTCTTTTCGATCAAACACATCCTGATCTAGTTCACTCTTTGTCATAGTCTAGCACAGTATTGTGTATCTACACAAAGGTTACTCGGTTCCGACTGAATCTCCCTTGCATTATACAGAATTAACACGAGTCAGACACTCTTTAAGAACGACGAATCACATTGATTTCATCCTTCCTACTCGGACTCTTTACGGTCTAGATCGAGCCCGAGTAGTGTGTATTAAACAAGGTCACTTCGATTCGACCTGAAAGTCTCCCCTTGCATTATACACATACTACACAATCGACGACTTCTTTTAAAGAAGACATCAATTGATTCGATCCTTCCTACTCGACTCCTTTAGCCTAGTCCAGCAGAGTATGTGATATTACCAACCAAGTGTCACTTCCGATTCGATCTTGACAGTCTCCCCTGCATTATACAACAACTACCACCACTCGACACTCTTTTAAGGAACGAATCAATTGATTCGATCGCTTCGCTACTCGACTGCTTTTGAGTCTAAGTCGAGCGAGTCAGTGTGTATTAAACAAGGTCACTTCATCGACTAAGTCTCCCCTTGCATTATACACACTACCACACTCGACACCTTTTAAGGAGACGAATCAATTTGTATCCCATCCTACTCGACTCTTTTAGTCTAGTCGACGAGAGTTGTGATTACCAACAAGGTCACTTCGATTCGACTCGAACGTCTCCCCTGCCAATACACAAAGCTACACACTCAGACACTCTGCTAAGGAAACGAATCAAATTGATTCGTCTTCCTACTCGACTCTTTTACACGTCTCAAAGCAAGTAGTGTGTCTATTAAACAAGGGTCACTTCGATTCGACTCGAAGTTCCCCTTTGCATTTTACAATACTACGACACCGAACGCTCATTTAAGAAGACAATCAATTGATTCGATCCTTCCTACTCACTTTTAGTCTAGACGAGCAATAGTTGTGTATTACACACAGGTTAACTTCGAATTCGCACTAAATCATCCCCTTGTACTTATATCCACAGTCTAACTTACCGACACATTGATTTGAAGAAGACGATAGTCGACATGATTCGACTATTTCACAATTCGACTTGTATATCAAGATCAAGAAGTTGTGTATAATACAAGGATACTTCGATTCGACTGAAGTCCTACCTTGCATATATACCACATACCTAATTCCGGAGACCTTTTGTCGAGGGGCGAATAAAGTATTGATCCGCTCCTCCCTATTCGACTCTTTAAATTAAATTCAAAGTACCTGACTCCACTGTGCTTTAATCCCTTTCGAGCTGTAGACGATTTTCCTTCAGCTCGGGCATAGTAAGCAGCTTCGTCCCATTGCCTTTTCTTTGCCTCTGGTAGCTATCTTCTCTTGCAGAATCTAAAATAAAAGCAAGTATAGAAACGACGTCAAAAGTTATCAAGCAAATATTATATCTTCGGAATACTGACTAAGGCTACCTCTTGCCCCACTCATCTACCACACCACGAGTTCGATTTATAATGCCTCAATGAACAGCCGTGAATCCCGTATACCACTGGTGAAAAGCTTGACAAAACCTTCCAATACTCGCATGACACATTTTCAATGGTTCTTACTGTATATCTTCCACAGAGCTCACTCGCCCATGCTCGTTGAGGAAAATGGATCAACTCGTCTCGTTACGCCAAATAGTCCAAGCATCTGCATCTTTCTCTCAGCTCCTTCAGATTTACGCAGCAAATACATCAATACGATACAACATGACCATATTGACTTGTGAATATTTACATCACCGAATTTTACACGCACGGTGAGAGGTTGGTTTCTCTTGTCAACTCGCGTAGAATGATTCGGGGAAGTAGCATAATCTGAAATAATACAAGACTCACTCTCCATGGTCTCGCCTATTGTTGGGTTTGTCTTGTAATCTGTCATCATTGCCTTGGCTCCTATTGCTCGAGACTGGTTACCAACCCTATTTGCAACCATGATGTAGACCTTGCACATGGTGAGTTGCGAAGAAATCGTTTGAGCGACGGCTCCCAATCTCTGAGGCACAAGCCGTCACGTAATTTAGAAAGAATGAAGAAGGAGTCTGGGGGTAGTATGATAGATCCCTATCTCGACGAGTCCTAAACAATTTGCCAATAAAACTGTTGAGGAGTCGATCGGACCCCAAGTCCATCACCTCCACGGTACAAAAGGGGTAAATATCCATCATGGAGCAGACGAGCACTGACTTCCCACCTTGGGGACCAGATAGAACTGTCTGCCTTGGAGGGATTTGAAATTATTCGTAAAGTAAATAGACATGTCTTGAATTCCTGTACGATCGGTCTAGGATCAGCATAATGTTTGGGTTTCTCTTCCCCTTTGGGACATGCCACTCGACCCAACTTGGACTCCCCTCCTCAGTCGAGGATCCTGATTCCTCTCGACTGTCGTTCTTCCCAGGTAGTGAGCGTTTTGAAGATCATCTACTTCCAAGACGGACTGTATCGTCCATCGTCGCTGGAAGAATTCACTTGAATCTTCCCCAATCATGTGACGAATCTGACGAACTAGTCGAAAAAGTCTATCCCGGAATCACTTTGAAATCAGGGCAGTTTCCGCATGCTTCTTCACCCAGACTCGTCAGAACGAAGAACGCCTGACCAGTACGACCGCGTTCCGTCCTGCCCATCTTTTTGTCTCCAGCCCATTCAGAACTGACTAGGATTCGTCTCGGCCAGTGATGGTGCCTTACTCACCTTCCTTGTATCGATCAGATGGATCTCCCTACAGAAAATAGTGAGTTTTCACGGATGAAGACGGGCAGTTTGTGTCGTCTTGCTCACACCTTCGGATCTACAAATCGATTGAGCAAGAACACTGTCGTATGAGCACCGGGCGGTGCACAAATGCTATGTGCTGAGTTAGTACTGGGTAGTGCCACCACCCCCAACCCATTCTCAAAGGGCATCCACGCTATTCGATGGCAGCTATTCGAAACCCAAAACGAAGAAATAAATTCAAGAAACAAACGAAAGTTGAGAAAAGAAAATTTACCTGGCATAATCAAGCAAAGACCGGATCTACATCGAATGCAGATGGATCAGCAGAAGTGTCTCGGCGGACTCTCAGTCGAATGAAGAAAGCAGTAAAAGCAGCCTTATAGAGAGGAAATACAGAGAAGCCAGAGAGAAAATCCGTAATAAACTAGATTTCTCTCTCCTCAACCCTTAGTACTTAGTACGGTGTAAAAAAATTCTATTACCTACCCTCAGGTCATTGTACTCCTCTAAACGGAAGACACTGGTTCAGTTCCGAACATTGTCCCGCTAGGAGGAGTTCCAAATTAGTGCCAAACACAATATCTTGACACCAATTAGGGCAAATGAGCATGGCATCCTTTTGCGATGCCACGTGTCCTACAAACAAGGACCTGTCAGCCACATCATCTTGGCTCATGGCTTCACTGGACATCATCATAAGAGGACACGTGTCCCAATATAGGTTCAGTTCTACTGATAACAAATGGCCTAATGTTGATGTGTTAAAATGGTCGTAGTATAGGCTCTAAAGTAGACACAAAGCCAGCTCCAATCTCACACACCAACTATTGTCCACGGCTACACCCTGTATGGGAGATTGATCCCCAACTGAACTAAGAGTTATAAATAGACGGACATGTCATAAATTTCACTGCCATCCTCATTACTCTTTACATATACCCAGCAATATTGCACTTTTCTCACTTGTATCCACACAAAAGGGAGATTCCAATACATAACTCTGTATAAACTTTCCTTTTTTTAGCAACCTCCTCTATTGAGTACTGACTTAAAGCATCGGAAGGAGGATAATCGAAGATTATCTTCTTGTTTCAACGGTACCAGACGAGTCCCTTGTACCAGCGTCCTTTCCCAGACGGCCTCCTCCTTGCCGAATCCAGAACATTACGCTGATCCTAAGGACGAGCACGAGTACAGTCCCAGACGAAATCCATCTCTCTCGGCCATGTTACCCATCAGAGACACCCTCATTCGTCCGAAAGCTCTTCTTCTGACTCGACCCTGCTTTCTACTCCCGTCGGCTAGATAACCTCAAGTCAACCCTCTAATCTCCAGTCGAGATACCACGTTACACTTGTACATCAAGTTGTATGAAATTCAAAAAGTTGAAATTTTTGGGGCTTAAAACTAAATATTTCAATTGTAATACGGGTTTGCATGATTTTCTAGATAATGTTTTAGTATGATTGAACTTGTTATTGAACATTATAAATATATATTATGCAACCTACACCTTGTTTTATACAAGTTTTAATAAATTTCATATTTTTCATGATAAATTGTTTGAAGTTCTAGTAGAGTTATAAAGCAATGGGTTTCAATATCGGCACAAAATTCATGGTTAAATGTACTGTATCCTTAGTATAAGCGAGTATTTTGAATTTTTAATAATTTTGGTGGAGAGAAGTAAATTCCAATTTATTATAAGTAAGACTACCCAAATGCGAATTTCTGTTTAAAAACTAATATTTTTATGATTTTTCAAGCTGCTAGCGTAATAATGATATATATTTCTATATTCCTATCAATGGGTTTTTATGGAAGTAATTATAAAATACATGTTTTTATAGTACTTTTGAGCACATTAATAATCACTTAGTATCTCTGTAAATTTAAAGTCAAGTGTGTTGATTTCAAGGTTTTATTACTTATCTGATTAGAGAAGACTTCGAAAGGTCGATTTCTAAGCTGTTAAAGTTGGCTTGGTCGCTCAGTTTATCAAAGGTACGTACACTTGCGGACTATGATCTTAAAGTTGTTATGAGGATTTGATACTAAAGCTATGAGTAGGAAACGTCTAGAAATTGTTACACCACATCTCCACCCTATACCACTGGTCTCTCATAGTCGCTCCTCTCTAGAACAACCAAACGCCTATCCTACTACTTTGCGACTCCACACTATACACACCGCCACCTATCAATCACAACGCACCCCGTACCCGCATTCACCTCCCTCGATTTAACGTAACCGCCCGCATACAAGTTTCACTCTCCTCCCTGTCAACAACCACTGAGATCCTCTTTCTACCGCTACAAACGGCCCTTACAAACATCCTCACGACTACGTATTCACTATCAATCCAATTCATCCGCTGATTCATACGTCTCGGCAGCTTTACTGATCACGAACTTGCCCTGCCAATCTTGATGTTCATGCATCACGCCGAACTCATACTGTCTCCTTGCCCATTCAAATCACACCTACTGATTCCCTAACGGCCGATATTCTGCCGTATCCATCATCCATCATCTCTCATCATACAACTCTACCCTCTACTCGCACAATTATTATCTGCGTCTATCTTGCCTACATATATTGTGGAGATTGAGGATATTGTGGAAAATGACTAATCATATCCATGAAGACCTTCTATAGTCATTAAACCTTCGTGATTATGGAACACGGTAGACCAACCTAGTCATGTCTTTCAGTAAATAATTATTCGACTCTATTGACGTAATTTATAGATTAACGAATTATACATATCAGCATATGAATTTACGCTGCGCATCAACGATAATACTTCTCACCGTTGAGGTTCGTTACTAATACAGAACTGATTTAAGTTGGAGTATATCAACCATGTTCATTGACGGTACCTAAATTTTGATATATGGTTGAAGTCAAGTGGCAGGTTAGTGTAACTTACTCTATGAGGTTGATTTTATTGCTCGTTTCACTGACTTTAATGTGGAATGGAGATAAAGGGAAGTAATTCAAAGTCTAATGACGAGGAGTTGCTAAAAAATTGGTAATGTGATTGTTTTGGTCTTGTTTGTGAGTCTATGAACCTTGTCAATATTAACAAATAAATAATAAAAATGGCCATGAGCAATAAAACCTGGATTGGTGCACGTCTGTGAGTACTGACAATCAGCGGTTGAGGTTTGCGATTGTATTCGGCATTCTCCGAGGTCGGTTGATCAACGCGTCCCTCTCAGGTTCTTACCTATTACTTTCATTCTGGTATTTTAAATATTGATAGCGGTTAGTTGAAGATCTCACAGCTTCGTGTGACGAGTCGCGCGCCCGTTCACAATGGACATTTGATGCCTTCGACTGGGAGGCAGGGGAATTGAACTGTGGCACCTATAGTGTGTACTTTTGGATTGAACTTGTGGCACCTCGTGTGTCTGGGATTGGACAACCTTGTCTATTGCTCAAACTCAGTATTCTTATATAAGTAAATATATTTTGTTCATTACGGAGTCGAAGATCAAATATTTGCCGTCAGGGCACAATCTAGTTAGCAAAAAAACTGTTGACTTTATTGGATTGATTGTATTGGACGAGCCTGTAATCAATATAGTAGTGTTATCATTGGTCTGAGTTTGGGAATCTGTTGTACATATGTTAATGTTTCAAGGTATGAAACCCAATTGAGTTTCTTCGTTTCTATACAGGTGTCGTAACTCGGTATGTCTAGTTTAGGGGAGATGATGTCCGTTTGTTTTCTCGTTTTCCGTAATTTTGTATTGTACTCGTTTTGCTGATTGTGTGCTTGTGTTGTTGTTTTCGTCACACTTCTTTCTCTGGTGGACCTGTGATGATCCTTATTTCACTTGAAATTTATGGGAGCAGATTTTACAGGATTTGCAATCAGTGATGACTAGCTTGGATGGTTGGATGAGTGAGAGCCGTTCGTACTTAAATAATTTGTTCATAATTGTGAACCTTACAAACGATTTCTATAAGAGTTTTATGTTTGAAAAGGCAATTATACCGTGTTTGCGAATAAGGACCCCTTTGATGGTTCCAACTTGTCAAATGAGTTTTATTATTTCAGAATTTAACATTTTGATTGAGATTTTCTGACCTCTGATTTCCGCTGCAAAAATGTTATTTTAGCCTAAACATTTTAACACGTGATGGTTACATGCAATGATTCTCCGTATTTCATTTAATATTTCACAGGTAAAGTGGAGAATATTGGGGTGTTACAAAAACTCTTACAAAATGAGGATATCATAACCTAAAATTAGGATAAAACTCTCACTAAAGAGATAGAAAAATCCAAAAATTGAAAATTAAACTCTCTTAAAGAAGATAAAAAGAAGAATATTCATTGAACATACTACAAAAACAAAGAAATAGAAAGAAGAATGATAACCCAACAAATACAGAAGAAGTGAGGTTTTGGGGAGTGTTTTTTAGAGAGAGAAACAAAGACTTATTTAT
The DNA here is from genome assembly GCA_008642245.1 of Bassia scoparia. Classification (NCBI taxonomy): domain Eukaryota; kingdom Viridiplantae; phylum Streptophyta; class Magnoliopsida; order Caryophyllales; family Amaranthaceae; genus Bassia; species Bassia scoparia. The sequence continues at coordinate 47,446 of SNQN01003958.1, read as the reverse complement.
GAGAGTGAGATTTTTTAAGGTTTCAGTTTGGGGTTTTGTATTGAAAGAGTAAATTGAAATCACAGGAAATTGTGTGATTTTACTACTTTTATTTCTTTGTCCAGAAAAAATATTTAATAATATAGTCATTTCGATCTTTCGATCCAATCCGATTAGGTCCAGATCGAATCGCTGCTCAGCTCTAGTGTAGGTTGAATACATTAATAGATTGGAAATAATACATTGGTTCCCTTTATTTCCTAATTAATATCATGTACTTGGGTTACATTTTGGTCCGAGAGAGTTCAATTAGCAACAGTAAGTGGTCATTGGTAAATATGGAGGGAAGAGCAGGAACGAACACATATGACAAGCAGTTTACACCAGCAGCATTAAAATGAGGTTCTTAATTTACATACAGATCCTGTACATAAATGGCAGATTAAATATGGTATAAATACAAGAGTATCCTCGGCTTCATACTGCAGCCTCGTCATTTAACTCAACATCTTCATCAACCTCACTTTCTGCTGAAGAAATCAAAGATGCCGACTGAATCTTCCCAAGATGATCGAGTCGCATGAGAATAACCCCCCTGAAAGTTAAAAGAGAAGGGCAAAGCAAATTTATTTAGATCATATTACCAGCAGAATTCTACTTAATCGTTGCTAATAAAGGACGGCATTAATAAATAATTTCTTCGTCATGTGCCCATGAGCACTCCAAATCCCATTTTGTAGATAATTATAAATTGCATTGTGGTCGTGACAAGATTTTAACCTGGCATAGCGAGATTGTATTGAGATATCACGAACTTTTATCCTGTTGATAGTTCCGCTCTGACTAACCAAAATGATGTGCTCATCACTTTCTCCGTCTTCTGCTAAGGAATACCAGCAAAAAAAAAAAAAAAGGTTAGTGACATGCACAAGTATGGGGAAGAAAAGGTGAAGCAAAGGTTTCCCAGGATATTACCTGAAAGTGAATATCCCACCACAAAGACAGCAGCTAGCTGATCCTCTGATGCAAACTGTAAATGACCACATGAAAAATTTGTCAACATAGGCAATAGATAAACTAGCAATGTATCTTTAGTAGTTCCAACAATCCAGCTTACTTTATAGCCAATCAGGCCAATCCTATTCAAGGGCGATAAGCGGAAGTTGCTCAGTGACACGCGTTTCCCATACCCACTTTCAGAAACAAAAAGTAGCCATGGACCATGTGCTCCCTTCTTCCTGTATCAAACACATATAGTTTGTGTTGAATCATTAGTGAAAGTTAAAATAATGATGAATCTCAACGTAGTACTACTATTTACAGGCCAAATTCAGTTTTACATATGCAATTAATACAAATAACTGGAGTACAAATGTTTTCAAGTTTCACTGGCAAATATGCTCTGCAAAAGAAGTTGATAGATTTCTTGCACAATCAATTATGGAATCACTAACTCTATTGACATAGAAACAAAGGCCAGTCACACTTGAATTCTCGTTGAAATGAAAACCAAGGTATCAAGCATAGCCCCTTCGGATGTTAAGAAAGGAAAATAAAAAAGTACTTTTCAATTTTTCAACATCTCTTAGAGTATAGTCGATTGTATGCATCTTGATTGGATCATGTTATAAACTAAGATTCTACAATGACTTTTCCATCCTATTCACATAAACAAGACACACCAAGGTTTCTAATAATGAGCCCTTAGAACTTAGGAGTTATAGGTTTTCTGTTTAATATTTACATTGCATCTTTTAACTCCAATAAAATTCATGATCGAACAATTCATTATAAAAAGATCTAACAGGAGAAGATAGATATCCCAGAATGCTGATTACAGAATCTTACCAAATACCATGTTTATCTACCCTTTGGTCCATTTCTTTCCTCAGAGTTGCAGGTATGATATCCACGCTTGCCATCTTATCCCCACCTTTAAGTCTCATAGCTATTGCACCTCTGGTATTTCTTCCTTGAGACCGAATCTGAAATAATAAGCAGGTATGCTTAAGTCCACGACATACAAAACAAGCTACCATCATTATTAAATAAAAGCAATGCTGCAGCATGATTAATTAAAAGGCAGATAATATAATATTTGGTTAGTTCTAAAATGTATTAGTGCAGCTGCATTTATTTATTTATTTTGGGGGCCGGAGATATAAAGTGCCAATTAAAGCCCTTTCTGCAAGTTGTCTACACATTATTTGTTCATCAAGTTTCTCTGAATCAATGTATTAAATCAGAAGTGTTTTTATTACATATTAAATCAGCTAATATGATTAGGACAACATATTTAGTATCAATGACTAAAAGCTTTAATCCCATATTTAGTATCAATGACAACATATTTAATCCCATAAGTGGGGCAAGCTAACATTTTTAGTAATGTTAGCAAATTCCAATTGCAATAACGCAAGAGATATAAAGTGCCAATTAAAGCCCTTTCTGCAAGCATAGTTACTTGGTCCTTGTAATGGACAAGCTAGGTCGAATTCAGCATTTTATGAACCAGACTTACATTATCACCAGAGGTAAGAATGACCATTCCATTTTGGGATGCCATTGCAACAAGATCATCATTTGTACAACATCGTACCCATTTCAACTCATCATCTGGAACCTGTCAAAGTGTGTGAGGCAAAAAGTCAAATCACACAGAATAATTAGATATATGAAAAGTTTTTTTAAAAAAAACAAACTCAAGAAATATACCAAAAAAAGCATAAGAGAAGACTGACCAACTGTATAGCAATTATTCCTGTTGATCTTATTGATGAAAAATAATTCAGGGACACTTTCTTGATGTACCCATTGGCTGTAAGCATAACCAGATATTGGTCATCGACAAACTCACTCACAGGGATGATTGAGGTTATTCTTTCACCATCGGACAAGGACAATATCTGACATCCAAATAGAAATCAGAAAGAGACCAGAAATATTTTATGCAAACAAGAAGGAGATAAGTACCTGAACCAGTGGAGTACCAGCAGCAGTACGAGTACATTCTGGAATCTTATATGCACGAGCAGAGTACACAACACCTTTGTCACTACACAAATCACACAGTTCAAATTATGATGGAAACAACTGTCGATAATATACTAGCTGAAAATTAAAAATGCAGCATAATTCAACAAATACTTCATTTTCACATTTATTATTGTAACAAGTAGACTTCTATGTTTGCTTATGCATAAGTTTGACAGTTAAAATCTTAGATTGTGCTTTACTTATGCATTTCTGAAGATTTTTAATTAGTAATAATATTGACTTTTAAAACACAATATTTTCCTGAATAACTAGAAATTTTCTTGTTAAAATTCAATATGTTGTGGATGCAAAAGATCAAAATTACTGAATATTATTCAGGAAATTTGCAGGCATTTATGAAGCATTATCATTACTTTTCAAGATTTCAAAAACAGCCAATATGTAACGATGGCATGATTTACCAATCTTTTCATTTCTTTATATAATTCAACCATGGGTTTACTTGTTCATTAGTGAATATAGCTTTTGGTTTCTCTTCATGGATCCTCTGGAACAGTTGATAAAATTGTGTTATGGAATTCTCAATATCCAAAAGCATCAAAGTAAGACTTAACGAACTGCTTTAAAGTATCTTTATGAGAACAATCTATACATCCTCTTTTCTAAGATAGGCATGAACATTTTGTTATTTTTAATATATTGTCCAGATTTTTTCAGTTTGGCAGCAAACTTGAGAAAATAAGTTTTCCTACCTAGAGTATAGCTATGGAAAGCAGGGACTTGCCCCAAGAAAAGTTCTTCTATAAGGCGCAAAAGTGTACAGTTTTTTGGAGTTTTGAATAGATTGATAATTGGAGGTTTTTCAGGATTTCTTGTGCATAGAGTGGAAAAGAAATCTATAAAACCCTTAATTTGGAATGTTAAACCTGATGAAAACCTTCAATTTAAGTGTGCCTTCACACTGATTCAAAATAAGCTAGTAGACTAAGTGAGTTCAGCTAATTTATGAGATTTAAAACTTTATCGATTTGTGAATTAAGAGAGTTGATTCTTACTTGTTTTGTTCATTTGACAAAAGACAAGAGTTCTTTAAAACATAGCATATAGAAGTCTGATTCCGTAATTTATATCACACAAGACATACAATTAATGTCATGCTTAACTTCAAGAAAGGAACTCATTAATCAGCTTAGAAAAGCATGATATTAAAGCCAAAACTGTGATCATGCACACTGCTCACCAGAAGTCTACAACACATTCGGCCATCCAAAGATCATAGAGAAACTATCTTAAATAGATCCAACCATCCAAGGCCTGGTAGCAAGGAGGAAGAGTAGCCAACTGGCCATAACCAAAAGGGTCATTAGCTTTGGTTTCTGGATAAATTATATCATGTCAGGTCAGGTCAAATCAAGTCTATCCTGCATTCAAGGGGTCAGGTAGGTTGATTTTTCAAACCAGGTGGAAACCGTCAACATTTGGATCTTCATAGTTCAGGGTTTCTGAATACAACATTAGACATATGAAAATGACAGCTATCTGACAAACTCTAAAACCAAATCTCTATAAAAGGAAGGACATGTACCAAGTAGAACTATAAAGATAAGAGTATACAGAAACAACAAAGCTTTAATGAGAAAATAATCTTGGGGTCGAATCACAGAAATCGTCTGTAAAGATAGAAGAATGTGACACATAATTGTAACAAACAAGGACGGCTAAAAGTTAACAAATATGAATCCCAAAAAAAAAAACACAAAATGTTAACAAATCGAAGTATAATTTTTATTATTATCCTAAAAAATACTGTACAATTTTTTAGTCATTAGTTATATGGTAAATTAGAGATGGTGATCATTGACAAGTTGCATTATTACTCTTCGACATCAAGTAAAACTCAGCTCGGGATAAAATCAGTTCAAATTAACTTTGGTTCGGCCATCATTTGCCCTATTAGGAAAGTAAGAACGCATTTAGTTGATATAAGTAAGTAGTATTGGGASAGAGAGAGAGAGAGAGACAGAGAACTTCTCTAATGTTCTCATGTTTATCCTTTGTAATTTTGCCATTTGAAATTAATCCTAGTAACCGCCATTTGGTGAGACTAGTCTCATTATTCTGTGTGCCTGAAATCTGTTGTGTCAAGTCTATCACAAACTATAAGTAACTTTCTTAATTATCTTTTCTTCTAGAATCCTAGAAAATTTAAGCATCTTTAGGCAACTTTCTTTTATCAGTTCTTGTGTTTATCTCATATTGACATATTTGATGCTATAAGGGCTTATTAGCTCTGTACCTGATTTTTTTTATTTTTTCAAAACATCATGTACCAAGTATAAAACTGTTCAATCTACTTAAACTCATATAAGACTTTTGAAGTCACTTTTTTGCTTTGACACTGAGCTTATCTCGAGTGTAATACTTCTAAATTGAATTTATTAGCACTAAACTGAGCAGAAATGATATTTGCCTTGAACTGAACTACTGAAGTCATGCCTTATCTAAACTATTAAAATAGATACTTATCTGGAATTCTTAAAAGTACATTCGCAACTTCATCTGATTCAAGCTTATGAATGCTAAGTTTTCCATTGATGTGAAAAGAATAATTGCCAACTTAATAAGGAGCATTTGACAAGCCTATTTTGGCCGTTTTGCATATCTTAAAACACTTTTGCAGTAATCTCATATTAAGTCTCATTTGAAATCAAGAAAGTACTCAATTTTATCATAAAATACAGGACTTTATGTAGGAAATTCATCTGATATCAGATTTCATATCAAAATATCAACTCTTGAAAGGAAAACTGTCAGATTCTATTATTTAAGAGGCTGAAAGTGTTTTATGTTCCTTTGCGGTTTAGAAATTAAACATAATTTCCAACATGAGACACCTAGATCAATAGAGTAGCACCATGTCCTGGCAAACCTACAGCCATATTTATATGACTGTGATTCTATGAACACATTTCTCTAATTCAAATCAATTAAAACACAAAAAGACTGTACATCTGCTTTTCTAATCCAAATTATTTCCACACACACACACACTCTGCTATCCCCTGGAAAAAGACGTATCATACACCTTTCCATCAAGTAGTGAAGTTATACAATACACCCCTAAAGATAAACAGATATTTCAACCATAACCTATACGTGTATGAATGAATGCTACATCAAAATTGCTTCAAGTATATGAATCAGACCTGAAGTAGAGTATGTGATCATGAGCACGACAGACGAGAAAGTCAGACATCATGTCATTCACCCGCATTTTCCCAACAGATTTGCCAATAGTACCACGATTTTGAGCTACAAACGTGTTGGGTTTCATTCTCTTAACATATCCCTTTCCACTGATAGCCTGAATTTCAGATACATTAATTGATAAAATTATGGAGTCAGCAAGAGTTCATAAAATTAAAGATTCACCCAGTAAGAATTACTTGCCAAGATCATCTCTTCATTGGGAATAACATCAATATCTTCCACCAGTCCACCTTCATCATCTTCCAACGTAGAGCGCCTGGAAGTAGCAAACTTATTCTTCAGATCAATAGCTTCTTGTTCAATTACCTATAAAATAGTAGAAACGTGCAATAAGCAATTTTGCAGCATGCCTAGGTCTTCCACATCAACAAAGCAATAGGCAAAAATATCTATTAACGAAACTATTTTACCTGAAGAATGTGTTTCTTGCTCGACAAAAGTTCTTCCAATCTACTTATTTGTTGCGCTAGTGTCTTACCCTCTTCAATGAATTTGTTTCTCTGGTATATTATAAGAGAGATAAGTTTTTGTAAAAATAATAAGTTCAATGAAGCCTAACTTTCCAATAGAACAAGTATCATGCCAAACCTCAAGAGCTGTAAGCCTTCTTAGATTTATGTCCAATATAGCTTCAGCTTGTTTTTGGGACAAACTATACGCTGCAGCAATAAATAAAAATGTGTTGGTATAATTACTTCTCAAAAATTGCACATAATAGTGGAATGCCATTCAGAAAAAAAAAATTCAACATTCTTTTTTAGAACAAAAGGGCGGGCAATTAAATCAATATTGTTTTTTATTTTTGTTTTTGTTTTTGAGAATAAAGGGAAGGTTAATCAAATCAACAACTGGTTGAATAGTGAGAAACAGAGAGAAAAGAAGAGAAGAAAAAGGAATGAATTCATCCTTCTTGGATAAGACATGGAAAGAAGGAGGTAAGACCGGAAGAGAAGGGAAGACAAATGGAAGGATTGATTTTCTCACCCTCTGTTAATAAACCAACTCCATCTTTTGTAGGAAAGATTTGCATGGAAAATGTAACCTTAACTTCTCCCTCCCCTAACCTGGTCTTTGCTTCCTCTTGCTTCACCTCGAGGTAGGAATGAGACACAATTACGTTCACCTCGAAAAGCTTGCTAACAAGCTTGAAATACTCTTGATACGTGTTTTTTTTTTTTTTTTTGCATGATAATCTTAAAACTAGCAATATATTATTGACTAGTCTAAGTGTCTAACATAAAAGAAAAGGGAAATTTCCTCAGGGGTAGGTTTGGGCTAATAGCTCGTTTACCCAAGAAGTTTAAAAAACGGTTCGGGAATCAGGTAGCCTGAACGTGCCATTAGTTTTCCATCCATTTAACCCTTAAAGTTAACATCCCTTGACCACCATTACCCAATAACCATAGCCACGACGATGCAACCACCACCTCAACTCAACACCCAACCCAGCCAAAACCCTAATTTTTTTTCAATTTCTTTCAAATCCACAAAAAACCTAGACAATCTAAACAAGACTTCGAACAAACTTGTTCAAAAATTCGAATATACTTCTCACGAATGAAATTTGGGTCATGGTTCGAGTTTGGGTTATGGTGGTTTGAAATCTGCGAATTTGGGTTGTGGTGGTTCGAAATTTGGTTCGAATTTGGGTTGTGGAGGTTGGGTCGTGGTAGGGCGTAGGGGTGTCTATTTGAACTTTGGCCCTTTAATCTAATCCAATCCGAAATAAATTTGGACTATCATTTTCTAGTCCAAATCTAATCCAAAATTTTCAAAATCCAATTTGATAAAATCCAAATTAAAATCTCAAAATCCGAATCCAATCCGAACTAACAATAAATTTTTCGGAAATTCCCCATTGGTAGTGTTGAGTTTTCGCAAATTCCCACTGGTAGTGTTGAGCTTTTTTTAATCCCAATGGTAATGTTTAAGTTTGATTTTCACCCTTTGTAGGAAATTGAACCAAAACACCTTGAAAATCAAACTTAAACATTACCATTGGGATTAAAAAAAAAAAATCAACACTACCATTGGGAATTCGAGAAAAACTAACACTACCAATGAGAATTTCCCGAAATTTTTTTACCTAAAAAATACATAAATCCATTAAATAAAATATAAAACAAACCATAATTAATTAATTCAAAACAATAAAAACTAAATTCATTATGATCATAAATCCCACCATATATTATTATATAATATATATATATATATATATATATTATATATATATATATATATATATATATATATATATATATATATATATATAGCATGTATGAAATTCAGATATTGGATTGGATTGGACTTTTTGGACTCAAAATATTTGAGTCCAAATCCAATCCGAAGATCCGAATTTCAAAAAAATTATGTCCAAATCCAATCCAAATTTTTWAAAAATAATCCAATCCAAATAGGTTTACTTGGACTAGATTGGTTTGGAATTCAGAGTGGAGTCTGAATAGTGGGCACCCCAAGTACTTGGGCTTGGTCGATCGTGGTTGGGGTGGTAGTGGTTGTGGGGTTGGTGGTCAATGGAAGGTAAGGTTAATTATTAGTTAGTTTAAGTGTTTAATAGGTTAATCAGTTAGATGTAACGGCTAATGGACGAAAACCTAATGGTAGGGTTATGTGAGCAGCTATTACCCGTACCTATTACCCGTACCTGATCCGTTTTTTAAACATTAGGGGGTATCGAGGATATTCCCAAAAGAAAATTCATAGCTACCAACTATTTGTGTTTAAGAAAAAATTATAGTACTATGGTTTCCGAACTTGAGTAGAGATTTAATGTACCATCAAATTCATTTTTAAGGCATGAAAAAAGATCGAGACTAGGCTCGAGTTTGAGTTATATGTCACGAGCCAAGCTCAAAATATCCAAAGCTAGCTAGGCTCATTCCCACCTCTAGATTCACCCCTTTACTATTATTATCCAAACAAACTATAATAGAAATAACAACCACCATGTAGACTAAGGGGACAACAATCCATCAAAGCCTTAATCCCAAAAACTAGGATTGGATATATAAACCAATAGTAATTATTCAGTGTAGTCGTCCACATATATTTTCTCCTTTCCCTACAATAAAAACCTCACTCTAAATTCCTAATGCATATATATATATATATATATATATATTTGCTTCATAATTTTCCTAACTCCTTCCAAACAAGTCATTTTCTTTCTCCCCCTAACTCTTTTGACTTTTTCATGACACCATTTTTTCCATTTCTGGCCAAGCAAAAAAAGACTATTCAACGGATAAAATTCAACTAGAAATGAAACTAAAGGCCAGGAGTCCCCTAAGATACTAAAATAATGTCTAAAAAGGAAAACACATCATTTAAATCTAGGATCTAATTCAAGATAAGTAATTTAAAACCGAAGTGGGATCCCAACAACACATAGGCAGAGAAAACTATCATATCCAATCCACAATGCAAAACCACATCTCTTTATCCGGAACAATTTGCAATCCTCAATCTTAACCATCACTACCAAGGATTTTTCCATGAAAATCAGCCACTCTACTGTTCAATCTGTTCCATATAGGTTTAACACATCATTTAGAAGGCATGAGGAACACTACCTAAAGGAAATTCTAGGCATAAGACTAAAGCAAATGCATCCGTAGGCGAGACAAAAAAATTTCGTTTCTTTTATTGTTCTCATTTAAGGCAATTTAACTCCTTTAAGAAGGGCCAAACATAGTGATAGCTGGTGAAGAGAAAATTTGGTCAGAGTGTCAAGGGCTCAAGGCATTAGAAAAGCAAGAGTCAGTTACAGCAATACTAAGTTAAGGTACAGCACTTATCAGCTCAAAGTGATAGAGAGAAATAAAATTTGACATATCAGACTTATGCATGTCATGATATCACCAAGAAAAAGAAAAACAATAAGATCATAAAAATAACATATATCAAAAAAGTAAAGCAGAAGCCCACAAAGAGACAGAGAGGAGTACGAAGCGTATAATAAGAAAAGGATGGCAGCTGCCATAATGATTAAGGACAACCCCAAGCAAACATTAGATTGCCTCTGTCACTTATCACATGACCAGCAACTTCCAATTTTGTCTGACCTCCAAATAAAAGGTTTCAATCCAAGTAAATTTTGATTAGAAGCTCATATTCAAGGTATCCACACAAGTAAATGAAGGATTTGGCCTTAACATATTCCCCCCATCCATTCAGATATCAATAGAGCAAGGTACCCCTCACCCTCACTCCATAAAGCACTAGTTTAGACTTTAAGCAGTCGGTAGCCAATTAAAAATCTTAAAAGAGATTAAACAGAGAACTACTAGTTTCCAGATCAACAGAAATAGTATACACAACGTACAGCAAACTTTCTGTAAATAATCAAAGTACATGGATACTTTCAACTTTAATTGTACATCAACAAAACCCAGTCACTTGTTCAGAAACAAAAGTGGAAAAGTCTAGCTTATCATCATAAATATACACCTTCAATTATTCAGACATTCTGAAAATCTTATATCTATTACTGAACACTATCGTAGAGAAATTACACACTTCAAGAAGTGAAAAGGGTTTTTACAAGCAATTGGTCCAACATGAAGGCGTTAAAGAAACTCTCGCAAAGGAGAAAGATGTTGGAGCAGCATTTGGTTTTAAAAAGAAAGAATCAGTGTGCATGGTTTTAGAGGATGAAAAAGGAGGATAGAGCCAATACATTGCAATTACTTGGACACACCTTGCATTAGGCTGCATAAATAATAAACTTAGCTGACATGATAAATCAAACTGCAAAAGTTGGTATGAAGAGCTTACTTCTCATCAAGTCTGCTGAAGCAATTGCATTGCTTGATGCATCCTGATACTTGAATAACTTGATCTAAATTATAGCCCCACAATGTACCCTTGGTACCAAAAAAGAAAAAGAAAAGAAAAAAATCAGATACAAATTATAATTATTTTTTAGCAAAAAAAAAAAAAAAAAAAAAAAAAAAAAAAAAAAGGGTACCTCTATGATATGCTGTCTTGCCTGAGCATGCGAAAGCTTAAACCGAGTACGCCTTTCAATTACTGAGCATCTGAAGTCAAGGAATGCCTACAAGATCAAAATTCATAAAAATCTGAGACCACAAAACAAGATTTTAATGGCAAGTCTGCATCTTAAGATAATGCTTAACTAACCATTAGAAACAATTTTCCTATGGATCCATGCTCCATCATATGTCATTATGATTCTTCCACATAATATTTTGTAAGGTTGAAAAATTGGCTTCTCAATGCAACATTTTAAATAGTTTCATTCTACTTTGCTCTAGAATACCTAAGGTGTAGATTGTGACATAAGGAATAAATTGTGTTGATGGACACCAAGGAAAATTACAACCTTCTGACCATGTTCACATTTGGTTTGAGTGTGCACAATTAGACTGATGGCCTTTTAAAAGAGTTTTTCATCTTATTTAAATAATAAGACTTTTAAAATTCTGTATGAYATTCATAATTTTACATAATTTCTTAATTTTAATATTATATTATAATATATTTCCTTGTATCATTGTATCCTTTAATTTTAAAATTGTCGTATTCTGTAACCATTTTGTACCCGCTTTCGTACGATCATACTCATACGGTCATACACTCATACCCATATCATTATCCATGTAACCTAGCCGTAAATTGCATTTATTATCTCAAAAACAAAACACCAATAGGTTTTAGCCTCATTTACATTCTTTGAATTAGGATGCATTAATCTATTTATTCAACATAAATTAACCAAGCCTATTATAGACCGAGTGGGTATGTATTTGGAGAATGAATAATTAGTGAATACTTTGTTCCTTTTAGTTGTTCCACTTTTATGGGTTGGGTTGCATTCCTTTATATTGTTTCATATTTCCATAATTAGTAAAACAGTTCTAATCCATATTCACCTACCAATAAAATTAAAAAATAAAATAAAAAACTATACCTGAAGCAACTCTTTCAAGCCCATCTGTTTAGGTTGCCCATTAAGAATCCTGCACATTTGATGAAAATATATTGAGATATGGAGCCTAAAAAAGGAAGCAATCAAGCAACAGTTAGTTTCATCAGATTGTCAAGTAGCCAAGAACGCAAAAAGTGGACAAAACGAGAAGGGATGCTGACAACTTTATTTTTATTTTTAAGATAAGAAAGAATGTCCATTCAACAAGCTTAATCTTGATCTGATTTTTAGCAGCCACTGGGTTGATGTCTCGTGAAAACTTAATGATAGAGTCCAAAACTATTCCAAAATCATGCATAGACAAAGAACTCAAACTATGTCATGCAAAGACGCACCAGACAGCCAGTGAAGGCCCTAGAAGAAAAGCTAGGTACACTACGCAGTCCAACGAAGGGAACCATGAAACAAATCACCTTCCCAAAAAATGCTATCAGCTCTGGCCACCAGAAAACACAGAGCCTTCCATATACAACATATACATCCTACCTTTCCAATTGAACATTTAATTTTAGAAATATGTCTATAGAACACAGCAGATCTTGAGATTCTGTACTGCGCACCCAAATTCACATGAACTGAAGATTGAAGTTCATACATCATTTCTTACCAAAGTCTTAATGGAGACAAAGCTTGTTTGCTAACAGAGCAAGCAAGTTCTCACAGGGTTAACGTTCTTCAAGCTAGAAAGCCACGTAAAAACCTTTTACACACTGTTCAGAAGATTACCATAACAAACTACAGCAGGAAAATCTTGGATGAGACACCATAACTCACACAAAGTGACACAAGGCCATTTCGACGTGAATCTAACTTAACCGTGAAGTCATTAAATAAGCTCTTTTCCTAAACCCAGTTACAAGGTTTACTTTACAGGGAGCAGAGAAAAAAATGAGGAAAAGCAACAGCTTAATCCAGAGAGCAGACAGTTTTTTTATATAAACTTAACTTACCCAACCATGTTGCAACTGAAGCTCGATTGAAGGGCAGTGCTACGGTACAAGTTATTTAATACAATTAAAGGTTCAGCTCCCCGCTTCAACTGTAAAAGTGTTGTCATGATATTAATAGGACAATAACCAAACAATATGATAACATTACATAAATCAACCAAACTTATATAACACGAATTTCTTACCTCAATTACTATACGCATCCCAGAACGATCACTTTCATCACGAATGTCACTTATTCCTTCTAAAGTCTGCATAAATAAATAAAGAAAATGAAGAATTTAGGGTAATTGCATGTGAAGTTTGCACTGGAATTCAGCATATAATTGCATGGTGCACATCTGAAAGTAATAAAGAACTAAAACAGCCAGTTCTCATTTGTTTTTCCTGTTTCCAAAGAGGTTTTCCTAAAAGCACTTCTCATTGTGATTTGTTTCATATTTGGCTTTTAAAATTCCACCAATCTAACTCAAATATACTTGGAAAAGGTTTTATTAATTTTTTCTCTTTTCCATACAACATTCATAATAATTTCCACTAACTAAGTATCTTCATAGTTCATACTGCCATACATCATTTGAATTTTAATTATCTTTCTTCTGAACTACCACATTAGTTATACTTTCTCTTGAAAAGTGGGCCTATCTAATGTTAGAATAGGTATCTCTAATAGTTCAATCATTTGATGCACCTAAAGACAAACCTTTTTTAATCTTTTTCCGTAATTTCAAATGAGACAAACAAAAGGGAATGGTAGGAGTAGCATCAACACTAATACACAAGCACAAAAAGACTCCTTTAGAGTTCATCTTTAAAATTTGAAAGCTTAGGAGTTCAATAGTTGTTAATCGTCATCCACAAACAGCTTCCTAATTGTCCTTAACTGCTAATTCATCCGACTAGCAGAGATTTTTAAAGCTTTTTCCTACTGTCCTCTCCTTCCTTCCAATAATGTCATCTTGTTCCCTCGAGTGGGTTTTGATTTTGACCGTTTCCTTGAAATGGTGACACRAATACTACCTGTACCGTTAACATGTCTTAACACCCCTACTCACCATTCTTTAACTTATATGCCATTGCCACCACTAGTCCACTACTAGTTCCCAGTTTCCCACAACCAACTAATTACACCGCAAACACCATTTGTTGATACACTATTGTCAACATCACTTWTTCCATCAACCACCTTATTACCACTGCCACAAGTTTGCATCTTTATTCATCCTTATCTACAGGCCATCATTTCAAAATAGATGGATAATCATAATATTAATAAATGGGCATCCCCTTAACTCACCATAGCTCACCAAATAAAACATCTAACAGCACCAATCTTCCTATCACATGGACAAACAGTCACTTTAGTATATTGTCATATTACTAATAACAGCCAATGTAACAACAATGTGACCAACATAACAATGTTAAGGAGAAAAGAAGATATTGATTTTATCTATCCACAAATGAGAAGACAATCGTGTTACCATAGTTATAGATTTTATAAGGTGATTGACTTTGAGAATTTAACATCACATCAAAAAAATAAATGGACAAATTCAACCTCTAGGGCTCTAGAAGCCCATCTTTGCAATCTATAATAGATTAAAGGATTTTTTTTGTCAATAATTGCAAAGTTTTCACCACCTTTTACGAGAAACTGGAAAAAAAATTTTGTCCAAAACTATCAGAGTTCTAACTTTTTAACCACTATCGGATAGTCGACCTTGAATTTCTGACCATAAAATTGCACATAACTTTTTTTTCATTTTCTTCCTTTTCTTTCTTTTCTCTTTAGTACAAGACACAAACCAACCAACAGAACCAGTAAAGGAATAATAGAGGTGATAAACTAGAGCGAGGTTAGTCCAAAACAAAGAGTGACACACAGGGAAAAAGGGGAGAAACAAGTCGCTTGCAAGGATCATGTGATTTATTTGCCGGAGATTCAAAGTCGACGCCGGAGTGGCATTTAGAATATACTTGTAAGAGAACTCTCTTAATATAGAACATACTTATATGAGGACGATGAGAGCCTAGAACATATAGAACTATAACATCATGATGTAGAACATGAGATTGTGGCAATACCATCGAATGTCAATTTTAAATAAAACACTATATGACATGTTACCAACATATCATCAAAGGCTGCTTTAAAATACTGTGCAATTTTAACAAAACTTGACTAATTCATCAACGAATTTCGAAGTTGCTAAAATAGCCTATAATTGCGATCAAAGGGAGTACACATGAGGATAAAACTATTGAATGCTTGCATAGTTGCATACTTGCATCCTATTCACTGAAAAGACAACTATCCTTGCTAGTTGACATGCACAATCAACAAGAGACCACAACAAAAGTTTTGCATTGATGCTGTAAGCTATTATATAGCTGTCCACATGACCAAACTTTTTCCGCCATCAGCAAAATAAAAGGTTGGGGAAAAAATCAAAGCAAATATTTGCAACCCTAAGGATACTTGTAATAAATAAATAAAAACCTGGCAATCATAACTTCGAGAGTATATGGAGAAACAGATTCAAATTAGTACAAGGCTACAAGCTCACAACTTCATGATTTTTAGAACATGGAACAATGTGCTAGTCACACACAAAGATAGATAAAATTAAGAATTTACCTTATTTTCAACCAGTTCAGCTATCTTCTCAATTAAGGTGGCTTTGTTAGTCTGGTATGGAATCTGTTCCATTTGTAATCAACACAAATTAATCAAGAGAAAACTTATAGAGACAAACGAAAGCTTGATTATAGGAAGGCACAGTTACAAACAGATATAGACCTCCTTTATGATGATTGCACTTCGCTTAGTCTTAGAATCAAGTGATATTTCAGCCTTTCCTCTAACAACAATGCGTCCTCGTCCAGTCCGATATGAGTCAAGGATTCTATAAATGTTAACAATCATTAGGAAGCAGTACAAAATAATTTTGCTTACAAATGAAATTTTTAAAAATACATACTAAAAAATTAAACTCTAATGATATATTTGTTACTAGTTTTCCACGCTTATAATCTCTAGTAATCTCCTAGTATTGTTCAGTCTCCTAAATGAGTTTCCAATCCTGTTTGTGTTATGATATTGATAAACTATCATTTATGTCATCTATAAACACTATCTTGAACAGAAAAGGACAGCAAAATAACAATATTTAGTATTCATGTTATCTATCTTCCAGCTGTGCCCTACTATTCTCTTCTACCATCCCTTCCTTTACACTCAGATTTGTCACTCAGGCTTTTTAAATCCTTTCTTTTCCTAAGATTATATCTTTACCTACAACAATGCTTAGCAGGAAGTTCTGTTCTGAGTAGCAGTTTATCATATATTAAAAATACTCCCGCCGTAACGTAATAAAAGCAACAACTGAATATTTACCAATTTTGAGGAAGAGACTTAACCTAGTATGTGATCAAATTAATCAAAATAATTTTAACACAATAAAGTTATCATCATATTCYTCATTTTGTTAAAATTATTTAGACCCATTTGCTCGTTTACATGGTTAATTCTCTTCCTAAAAATACGTGAAACTTCAGTTGTTGCTTTTATTGCGTTACGGAGGTAGTAGTTGGTAAATATTAGTGATGATTGAAATAAACAATTGAATACAATACAAGAAAGAGGTCTGACAATTTTCCCCTCTTTAATTCATAAATCAATACAATTCAGAAAGCATCTGAGTAATGATTTCTAGGGAACACTATCCTCTGATAGGTATAATCAAATATTGAGTTTGTTTCCTTGGAGTATAATATCTTAAATTGATGTAATTAACCAACAATTGTATAATGTTTGATTAGTTTTTGTTTTCTTGTTTTTTAATGGCACTATTGACATTAAATTTGCATATTACTAGTTCATTTATGAACTTATTTATAAAATGATTTTATGGGACAGGAATCACTGTTAGGATTCTTACTCACTTTTACCATGGCTTATATTTGAATTTAAATCTCTTTGTAGTTATATGAAGTATAATAATAGTTTAGACTTTTGCTGCCTTTAAGGGTTTAGAATTTAGCTGCCTTTAAGGGGACTTCAGGAGTTCAGGTTGTCATCCAATTACATATTGGGTTCAATGATATAAGTTTAAGATTTCATGAACAATGTATGAGAGTAGGAAAGACACTTTTTCACCTAAACTAGAATTTATAAATTGTTTTTGGTTAAGCTGTGTCAGCCCTGTTACAGTAGACCCGTCGGATTCTAAAAATCACACGCTGCCTTTTGTAATGTCCAATTGACCTGTAAATAACATAAAATTGAATATGGCAGGACCATGAGTAATCTTCTCCAAATGCAGAGGCATGACAGAGGCTTTGATGATGCTGATGCAAGGGTTAATATCACTTTTTCGTGTGCGCGCACGCACGTGTGGGGTTGGGAGTAATAGTAGAGCTAAGTGGGAGTTGGGAAGGGCCCTTTAACCCAATACCACTGTATGATTTCTTGACAATAACAATACTATTAGATCTTTCAATGATAATCAAATGATGGACTAAGAGTAACCTTCTCCATATGAAGAGACAAAACACAGGCTTGGTGATGTAGATGCAAGGGTTAATATCACATGTGTGTGAGAGCACGCGTGCCAGTGTGTGTGGGGGTGGGTGGGGATTAGGGGAAATAGTAGAGCTAAATAGGAATTGGGAAAGGCCTCTAAACCCAAAAGATCATATTCCCCCATGATCTATGTAGATGGCGATATCTAACATTCTAACCCACTTTGACAATAAGAATAGTATTTGATCTTTTAATGATAATTGCCAACAAAAAATGTACCAGGTTTCAAGAGTGCAAAAAAAAAAAAGAGAAAAAGAAAAAAGATAACGAAGTACTCCCTCCATAACGGTTTAAGTGTTTAACTTCAACAATTGGGTTATAACACGGACTCCAAGAGTGAATATGTTAAGTATTGATTTGTAGAGTTGTTAAGATAAAGTGGAAAAGAAAATCACATGGGTAAGTAATTTGGAGATAAAGTAGGAGAGTGAAATCACATGGTAAGTAAATTTGGAGATAAAGTAGGAGAGAGAAATCACATGGGTAAACTAATTTCATGCATAAATTTATACCAGATATAGAATGTTTGGATATTGTTGAAGTTATTTTGTTACACCCATATTTAAAGCGTTACGGAGGGAGTATAAAATAGTATCTAAATATATTAGCAGCTAGCGGTATGGGGTGAATCACTGCAAATCATTCACAAGTATGACAAAAAGTCATTTCATGTATGTAAAATTGAACCTCATATCTACCTCATACAACTGAACATTATCAACAATAGGAACAGTATACAAAAAATGCACAAAATGATATACAAACAATGCCTCCTCTCAGCTTTCAACGATTTAAACAAGAACAAGCTACAAAATCATCACACAAATTGCAAAGAAAGTCCACCAAACATGAAATGTTACCATAAAATCAAAAAAACAACTGAGCAGTAAAACCTACATAATAAAGACGTGGAAGACAAAGATGAAAAAAGCTTACCCACGAGTGCCCATTATCAGACCTCCAGTCGGAAAGTCTGGTGCTGGCAAGAATTCTAACAGCTCCTGAAGCTATTACAAAAGAACACCAAAAATATATAAATATAAGATAAACAAAAAAAAAGGAAAAAAAATCCTGGACTTTTGAATAATTAAATAAATATCTGCCAGTACACAACATAACAATAAGAAGAATGATTTCCCTAGTTCAACAAAAACGTGATAAGCTCACTTAGTACAAATTGCATGCATAATAAGTTGTTAATATGCTTCACTTGATGTAGCCAAGTGATAAAACATAACAAAATAATTTCTCTTTGCTTATGTTCCTCACGTTTTAATGAGCTGAAAAAGTATAATGAGCAATAGAGAAAGTGTTTAAACCCTTAACTGAGACCTCAAATCCATTAATCTAAAATAAAACAAATATAAAACAAGAGCATGTTATGAACCTTGAACTTCCTGGATGAAAGCAAACTGTTTACATTCAAAAATATATTGTGCAAAAGGTACTATGTAGTAGAACATAATGATTATCAAATGTATCACACGAAATTGAATAGTAGAACCTACTGTAGCTTCAGGATTATGAATCAACACAGAAAGCGCATCAACCAACTCTCCAAGATTATGAGGAGGGATATTTGTTGCCATTCCTACCTGGATATAAGGCAACAGAAGCATTAGTTCAGATTCTGGATAGACTCCATCTAGGAGGCATGCTGAAGAAAGAACAGAAAGCAAAAGAAAATCTGATAGGAAAATAATATATAAATCTATTACCGCAATTCCAGAAGAGCCATTCAACAATAAATTTGGTAAACGTGCGGGAAGAAGTGATGGTTCTTTTTGTGAGTTATCAAAGTTAGGAGCAAAGTCTACCTGCATCAAAAATATTTCAAAATTGATCATGTGGACAACACATTGTACTAAAGACTTCACATGGTGATTTGATTAAGAACTGACTGTATCTAGATCTAAATCAGACAGCAACATTTCTTCAGCTAATGCCTGCAAAATACGGTGGAACGAATAACTTTAGATATATAAATTTTGGAAGGATCCATACTGATAAAGGACAATGCAAAAATATAGGAGTTCACCTCTAGTCTACATTCTGTGTACCGCATTGCAGCGGGAGGATCAGCATCAACTGAGCCAAAATTTCCATGTCCTTGGATGAGTGGGCTCCTTAAAGAGAAATCCTTCAGGATATCATAAGATTCAAGTTGGTGCTTCGGTTATCTCAACAATTCAATTTTTAACAGGTAATAAGGTAATGCAGGGAATGTGCAGGCAATGCAAATAACATTACATGAAGCTAATATAATAACAATAAACTAATAAAGAAAGATAAGGGATAAGGGCTGATGTTCTATACATGACAATAGCTCTCGAGTGTCAAGTGTAGATGACTCTTGTCAAAAAAAAAAAAGTGGAAATATTCTCAATGCCCTCTGTGGCTTTGCACCATCACATTATACAAACAAATCTAAAATCCCATCAACAAAGACCAAAAAATAAATACATAAATAAACTTAAAGATTAAGTGTAAACAATCCAAAAGTGCTGCTACAACATTAATTGCACTTAGGCAACCTCTAATGAAAGTATGAAACCAACATTATGATGTAAAAGTAAGGTCATATTCTCAAGAATTCCTATTATGATCATTGTAATATCAATACAAAAATTCTGTAAAAAGCTCAGAGGCGCAAATTATGCCACAAAATTTTCTACTGATTTCATAAGGCATAGTAAAGTAAATTTGATTGTTAAAAATAAAAAAATAAAAAAAAGAGTAAATTTGGGGAAATCCTGATTGTATTTTTTTTTCCAGTTTTTAAGCCCTAACAAACAAAAACAGCAACAAATGCTGACATATTGAAAAACACAAAGATACCAAGAAGCTCCGTGGAATAGTACAAAAGTGTGGCAAAAGCTTATCTATTTTACCTGTGCCATGCGCACCAATGAATCATAGACAGCAACATCACTATGTGGATGGAATTTTCCTAACACCTTCAATAGAAACAAATTAAATTTGAAGTTTTCAGCAATGCACAAGGGCACAAAGATATCTATATAATACTGAGATTATTGCAGTGTTTTCCTAACCTCTCCAACAATTCTAGCACATTTTTTGAAAGGCTTCTTGGATGAAATGCCCAATTCGTGCATTGCAAATCTGCACCCCAAACCATCATATGAACCCATTATTAAGTTTTAACCAATAGAAAATTGTACTGCACAATCATTACAATGATCCGCTGTAAGCATGAATATGAGATAACCATCATCATCAAGGTGTACATGCAACTTACAAGAGCAAACAAACAAATAATAAATTATATTATAAGGAGATAAATCACTTAGCTGACATTTAAATTATCCAATAAGACTAATTTATCATGCCATAAGGAGACCAAAAATGACTTGGTGGGAAGGAGTTAGAAAGGATCTAAAGAGTTGGATTTGTAAGAGAGTGAGGCTCTCGGTCATAGGGAGTGGAGGAGGAAAATCCATGTGGATGACTTCCCGGAATAATCACTTTTGGTTCATGTTAGCCGAACCCACATATGGGAAAGGCTATGATTGATTGATTGACTAATTTATGCAAGTTTGCAACATAACCCAGTTAGTAAGACCTAGGACAGCAACATCAGCTTCATACAGAGCCATGCCATATATTATCCAACCCTGATGATTGGGACTCTTCAAAATTTTCGATTATTAATGCACATGCCCCTCAAGCTGTCAACCATCAGATACAAGTATAGAACAGGCTCATCTCATGTTATGGAGCAGGATAGCCTGTTACTATAACTCAGCTGAGCAATACAAACCAGAAGAGCCAAATTTGTGGCTTCCACTGTTGAGCATACACCCTAATATGATGATACTTCAAAGTACAAACTAATACAGCAAGTAATGTATAAGTATGCGGAACAAGAAATATAGAAAAACCACAAGCAAATTGATGCAATAGGATAAAGACCATGTATGACAAGTTGACAACACCAACATACTTATTCTTAAACAAGCTCACTAAATATAAATGAAGATTAAATATTTAAATGGGAAGAAGTTATTGAAGATTACTCTTGTCTCATAGGAAAACATTAACAATAAACAAAAGAAAATTTTCAACTTGCTTGACAAAGCTCTCTTCGAAAAGAACACGAAAAAACAAACACCAAAAAAGTGACTGAAAATCAATAATAATAATAATAATAATAATAATAATAATATAATAATAATATTGGTTGACAAAAGTTTTGTTAAAAAACACTTCATGAGAAATATCATATATATAAGCAATATTACTTTGTTAACTCTTAATAATTATTATTAGGCCTACAAGAGGTTGTTGACATTTTTCATCTGACTAGCTTACATTACTTTCCAAAGAGAAATTATTTCCACACTCTTCTCTCTCTTTCTCTCTCAATCTCTTTATCCCATAAACTCAATCCCACACAACCAAAGCAAATACGGCTTACGTTTCTAAGCACTTTTCCATAAACTCAATCCCACACATTCTCATGCAATATTCATTCATACATTCATTTCAATTAACATCAATTTCGCACATTCCCATTGAACATTCATACACAAAATCATTTTAATTCATTCAACAATCTTTTAGCAGCTTCGCATAACCTCCATTTTTCACATTCCAATGTAACATTCATACATCATTACAGTTCAATTCACCAAAAATACTCCTAAGAAAAGACTCAATCAAAGTTTAAATTAACATTACTCACAGAATTCTCCTGTGAACAGGCTTCAACCCGTCCCGAACATCCGGCAAAGCTCGGCCGAGCATAACCGACATTGCATACGCCATATAAGCCTCAGTAGCCTCCTTATGAAGCTCGGTAGGAACAATCCTCTCGCCACCACCATCCCTATCCTTGACCGCTACACTGCCGTTGATGTCGCCGTCAGCGGCGTTGACAACCACCGCTTTCGGCTTGGCTTGAATCAGCGAACGACGAGGTGGTTTGGCAGAGAAGAAGCGAAGCTCCGACGACAGAGGGCGAAGCTTGGAGATGGTGGAGGACCGCCATAAGTGGTGGTTGGARCAGCGGAAGAGGCGAACTCCGACAGCTGAAAACGCCATTGAAGTGGGTTTTGGAGGTAAGAAGAGAGAATTGAGGGAATGAGTGCTCATTCCATGAGAAAAAATATGGTGGAGGAAATTGAAGGGTTTTTTGAGAAATGGAAGAAAGTGAGAAAGTGGAATGTATGTTTTGTTGTGTTGAGGACTTGAGGATAACCTTAAACCCTAAATTAGGGTTTTTTTTTGGGTTAGACTGTTACAGAAAAGGGTTTTTGGAATTGCGCGCCAATTTTGCTTAGCTTCGGCTTTTAAGTTTGTTTCAATTTTGGCAATTACTGCTTGGAATTAATTTTAGGTTCTTTACCGTAATTTTTTCTAATTTTTTTTTTTTTTTTTGACAAAGTGAGAAAAAGGGGTGGTTAATCCCTCATACGTTTACAACCTACATACCTAGTAAAGCTAGTTAAAATGGCAAAACAATGGAAATAATTTAACAGGTTTTTTGTAGCAAATCTCAGTGAGTCATTTCGATCATCATCATGATTGGAGATTAGGTGGGAGGTGTAGCTTGCATCCTGTAGTGACAGCTGGGCATGTAGTCGTCCTTTTTTCAGTAGATCCTTTAGTATTTCGTGTAGTGCTTTYGTAATTGCATGGTGTCGATGACTGGCTCTAATCTCCGTGATTTGGGTCGTTTGTCCGTCAATAGTGCTTTTTAGTCTGTAGGTTCCCGGTCTTACTTGTTTATCTTCCAGGGTAATGTGGGTTATACAATCGTTACAGAGTTCTCCAATCAAGGTTGTGTGCCCTTTGCTGTGTGAACCGTCTCGGAGTTTTCTGTGCGTCGCCTTTTCCTTGTGCATAGCTTCTTCCTTGTGATTACAACTGGTCATTACTCTAGCTAGTATACCCTATGGATTTGGTTTTTTTGCTTGGAAGATGATGTTGTTTCTTTCATGCCATAGTTCTTGGAGAGTGGCGAGGAAGTAGTTTGTGCAGCTGTCTGTTGGTTTCCTCCCCTTACCGAAGTAGCCAGTTTATGATCCAGTTGTGGAGTGGGATGCTTCTATTATTCTCTGTGTTTATGCCTAAGGGCCCCATTCTCCAGATCCTTTTTGAGATCTCGTAGTCACGGAACAGATGTTCCAAGGTTTCTAGTGTATCGTTGCTATTGGAATTGTAGCATAGGGGGCAGTTGTGGGATTCCCCTATGTTTCTCTTCTGGAGTTCAGCACCCACAGCCAAGGCGTCATTTGAGATCTTCCAGAGGAAGATTTTCATATCAGCGCTCGTATGTACTTTCCAGGGGAACTTTGTAGTTCCTCGCATTTGTCTCCTGTCCTTTAAGTGGTTTTCAGTTGCTTTTCTGGTCCATAAAAACTCATACCCTTGTTTGACATTGTAGTTTCCATTTTTGCTGAGCTTCCATGTTAAACTGTCTTCAGTCTCTCTATTCAAGGGTTCCATAGCGAGCATTTGGTTGACACTTTCTTTGTGGAAGATGGCATCGAGCTGGTGTTTATCCCAACCCTCATTGAGAAGTAATAAGGCAATCTTCCCCGAGTTGAGGATCTTTATAAGGCGTTCATCATGTAAGTCTTGATGAGGGGTAGGGGGTTGACCCCAGAGCCAAGGGTCTCCTATTCTGGCTTTCATGCCATTACCTATTGACCAGCAACAACTAACCTCTCCTGAGTTCTCTGATGCAAGATTTGATTCCATTCCATCCCCAGGACCCCGTAACCTTCTCCCAGGAGTCAGTGAAGAGGGTGTCATCCCTGATTTTGTATTTACTCCTGTATAGCCTGCTGGTTAGTGAGTTTGGTTGGGTGATGATCTTCCAAGCCTGCTTCATGAGTAGAGCTTTGTTAAGCATGAGAACGTCGCGGATGCCCAGTCCCCCTTGGCTTTTTGGAGAAGTTATMTRTTCCCAGCTTCTCCAGTGAAGGACCGCGCTTTTCTTWGTGCCTGCCCACMAGAAYTTTGCCATGATTTTATTGATTTTTTTACCTATCCCTTTAGGTATTTTGAACACTGAGAGCACATGGTTACTCATGGAGGATAGGACCGATTTTATCAGAGTTAATCTGCCTGCTGGAGAGAGGAAGATGGAGTTCCAACTGTTGAGTCTGTCTTGGACTTTCTTAATTAARCCTCTGAAAATCTCCTTTTTTGTYGACCCGAAATCTGTTGGGATTCCAAGGTAGGTTTGAAGCGACGAGTCAAGGGGCATTTCCAGCTGTGTCGTTAAGAAATCCTTAGTGTCCTGGTCACAGAGTGGGTTTACCATAACCACACACTTTTCTTTATTGATCATCTCCCCTGAAGCTGAGCAGAAAATGTCCAGGGTCCTGTTAAAGAAGGCCACAGCCTCCTTAGTGTAGTTGAAGAAGAAGGCTGCATCATCGGCAAAAAAGAGGTGTGAGATCGGGGGGGTGTTTCTGGCTATCTGAATACCAGTGAATCCCTGCTGGTTGCCGTTTTTAATCAGCCCGTCCAGAGCCTYCATACATAGGATAAAGAGGTATGGCGATAGAGGGTCACCTTGTCGCAGGCCGCATTTCGGGGTGAAGGGAGTTTGGGGTTTGCCGTTAAAGACGACGCTGTAGGATACTGTTTTCACGCARCTCATTGTGAGGGCGGTGAAATTTTGTGGGAAACCCATTTTTATCATACAGGCTTCCAGGAAGTCCCAGCGGATTCTGTCGTAGGCCTTGCTCATATCTGTTTTAACGGCCACCTTCGCCTTCCTCCTGTTTTTTGAAGTGCGGATGTTCTCTAACAGTTCATGGGCTGTGAGGATGCTATCAGCAATCTGACGTCCCRGGATGAAGGCATTTTGGTTTAGGCTAACAATGGTATCAATCACCTTCCGGATCCTATTAGTGATGCACTTGGAGACTAGTTTGTAAGAGACATTGCAGAGACTGATAGGTCTAAAGTGATTCATGTTTTCCGGGTTATCTTTCTTTGGGATTAGGGCAATGTTGGTCCTGTTGCATTCTTTTAGAATRTGACCCGAGTTAAGACTTGAGAGAACACCATCCACAATATSACCCTTAATTTTCTTCCAGTTCTTTTGGTAGAAACCTGYTGGGATTCCATCGGGTCCAGGGGCTTTCCAAGGTCCCATAGAGAAGAGGGCTTTCTTTACCTCTTTTTTTGTGAAGGGTTTTCCTAACTCATGGGATTGGTCTTCCGAAAGTTTGTGACTGATTCCAGACAGGCCTAGATCGATATCATGTCGTCTCGTTTCACCCTGGTGTACGGGGGGGAGGGTTGAAGAAATCCTTAAAGTGGTCAGTAGCAAGTCTGCCCAGGTTTTCCGTATCGGAGATCCACTCCTCATTTGAGTCCTTCAGAGCTACAATCTTATTCCTATGGGCACGCCCTTTGACCCAGTTGAAAAAATACCGAGAGCATGTGTTTCCTTCAATATCCCATTTGAGCTTTGCTTGCTGTTTCTAGTAAAGAGCTTTTGCTTTAGCAAAATCATTGCCCTGCTCCTTACTTTCAATCCATAGCTTGTCATCACCGATAGAGATCAGGGTTTCCAAGCCTTCAGTGAATTTACATTCAAGGTCACTCCACTTGCCATTCCACTCATTTTTCTTCTTTAGAGCCCAGTCCTTGCAAGAGTCTCTAGCAAGGGAGGCTTTCTTCTGGAAACGGAACATAGGGGAGCCTTGGATGGGTTGGCTCCAGCTGTTCAGCATGTTRTGTTCACAATCTTCAAATTGGAGGCACCACATTGGAATTTTAAARGGTCTGTTRAYTTTCGTAKTCTKTTTATGTGTGTGTAGGATAATGGGAGAATGATCGGAAGTTGTGATAGGTTTRTTTTGGATAAAGGAGTCGGGGAATAGRTCAAGCCAAGAARCCGAGGCATAGCCTTTGTCAAGGCGTTYAAGGATTCTTTCGTCACCCTTGCGCCCATTGTCCMAAGTAAAACGAGGGCCTTCAAARGGTATATCAAGGAGGGGAAAAGAGTTTTTCCACGTTGTAAAGGAGGAGAGTCCTTGGATTTTAAGGGGATTTCCCCCTAATTTGTCACCAAAGTTGTCTATTTGGTTGAAGTCGCCTATARTGRCGTAGGGATTGGAGGTAAGTRAGATAAGAGTTGAGAGTGAGTCCCACACCTCTTTTCTATGCGAGTGATCAGGCTCTCCGTACAACAAAAACAAAGTCCATTGGCCTCTTGGGGCATCATTAACATCTAGTACAATGAAATTAAAAGTAGAACAAACTACCGAAAAGAGGGTCGGATTTTTCCATCCTACCCAAAGTCCCCCCTTAGATCCTAAGGCATCAAAACTAGTCCAAAAGTTGAAGCCCAAAGGATGAAGCCTATTAAACACTAGGTCGCCATTACATTTAGTTTCAGAGAGGAAAATAAAATCAGCACAAGTAGACTCTACCAAAAACCTAATAATTGGGATTGCAGGGGTGGTAGGGTCATTTAGGCCCCTACAATTCCAAGAGACACCTATCATGGTGACCTAGGTGGCTGAGATGGTCCAGCCACCGAAGACCCTTCATCTCCAGCAAAACTTAGATTAACCCCAAGCTCAAAGTGCATGCCAGTATTAGCAAAAATGGTGTCCCTTGTAGGGTTGCTGCTTTTCCTYAGCTTTCTGAGGTCTTCTGGGTCCCCTTGTAGGACATTGAGCCTAGCTTTCTTCCCTTTGAGCCTTGTAAGTTGTCCTGAGTCAGCATCATCTTCTGAATCATTGAAAGCAAGTGAGCATAGATCTGGATCCGTGATAGCCTTCCTTTTTGATGGATCTCTATGGGGTAGATGTCTTCTTTTGGTTTTCTTCTTTTTGAATCTTTGGTTTTTCTCAAACTTACCCCTTCTATTCTTRGTAGTGAGGCTAGAGAAGAGGATTGCTCCATCTGACATGACTTCAGTGGGGATTGGTAGATCATCCACGATGATATCATTGGTGATCTCAAAGGTACTCTCCAAGATGGGCTCATGTGTGATGATGGGGGGAGAGGGGGAGTGACTATGTAATTCTTCAGGATCATCTTCATCACTCCACTCCGAAGGAATTTCCGTATCTGGGATCAGATTGATGAAATTCGGATTTTCCTCATTTGGTATATTAGGTGGTGGGACCTCCGGGATAAGACCACTACTAAAAGCTTCATTTAGGGCTTCTTCTTCATTGAGATCAGGGCCCATGCCATCCTCGGTGTCCATTGGTGAGCCCTCAAGCTCATCATCCTCCGTGGCTTCTCTACCAACAACTCTTCCGGCGTCCTCAGAAATAGCATGAAAGACTTGGCCATATCCAAGAACGTCATCCCTTCTATTTGTGACAAAGCCAGGGATTTGGAGACGTCTACTAATACTATTATCAATGATGGCAAGTTGACGTCGATTTTGGATTTCAATTGGTACTTGTGGAATGGGAGGGTTTAGGGGAAAATTTGGAGTGATTGTATTTGGTTCTATAGTGAAAATCAGGTTTGAGGATATGTGAGTTGGGTCATTGAGCTCTCTTGGGCCTTCATTTTGGTTAAGGTTTTGGTTCGGGTTAGTGGGGGGAGTGTGCAGTGGGTTCGGTCCAAGGAGGGTGTTATTTGGGTGGGTAAACTGGGTTAGGCCTAGGGGGATTGTGTTATTTGGGGAAGGGTTAATTTGTGTTGGGCCGAGATTATGGGAGGTGGGGTTTTCTTGGTTGGGTGTCGTGGGTATCTGGGTTGGGCTAAGGGGGTTATTTTGTGGATTTGGGGTAAGCTGGTTTGGGTTAAACTGTGATGGGCCGAGGGTTTGAGGGATAGAGAGGTTTAAGTGGGATGGGTTATATTGTGTTGGGCCAAAGGTTTGTGTGTTTGGGGTAATCTGATTTGGGGCAGTGGGGGAATTATTTGGTGTTGGGCCTGGGTTTAAATCAGGTCCAGCAAAATGAGGTTGGCTTGTGGTGAAAGGGGTTTGGTTTAGAATGGATTCGGTCCAGCTAGGGGGGGGGGGGCAGAAGTGGGTTGTGTTGCTGGTGGCCCATCTACACATGATGGGGGACCATTTCCTTGGGAGCCAAGGACTGCAGCTTGGAAGGGTGCATCATTTTCAGTAAATCTTTGTCCCGGGCCCACTGTCCTACCTCCAGGAGTGAAGCCCAAGTCAAAATCCACAAAAACATCGGATGGTCGAAAAGAGGGGGAAGGTGGGGACCCATCATTATAGAGTCTAAGAGTTGAGGTTATTTTACGTTCCGTGCATGGGGTTGCACGAAGATCAAGAGAGTACATAGTAAAAAGTGGTTCGGTTTCAAGCACAGGGATTCCTTTTTCCAGAAACTCAATGAATTGAGCTTCAACTTCATTTTGGACTTCACTTGGTTCCTTCGAACATCGCGAGACTTGGTGTCCAATGCAGCCACACTTGACACAATACTTGAAAAGTCCCTCGTACTTGAACTGGATCCATAGGAGGCCCCCATCCTCAAGCCTAAGGAAGAAGCCTGGAATAAGGGGCTTCCCAACACAAATAGAGACTTGCATTCGAAGATAGTCGTGCCTTGGTACGAAGCCTTGCTCAAACTCAATTTCGAAGGGTTCGCCAAATAGTTGTCCTGCTTGGTCGGCAACGTGCATGCACATATATTCGAAAGGAAGACCACATATTTGTACCCAAAATTTGGCGTACGGGAACCGGACTGTGAAGGGAGCTCTGTCCTCCTCCTAAGGTACAAAGACCATTAGAGCCCCTTCAATACTAGTTTTCGTGAGAGAGAGCATACGCCATCTGTCTTCCTCGTTTGAGCAATGGAAGACATAGATGTCCTCTTGTTTATGCACGTGGATGTGCCCTCTTTTCCTCCATTTTGTATCGATGTAAAACTGGACTCTCTCCTCACTCATGGAACGATAATCAACTAGGTGGCCAAGAACGCAACGTCTCCATACCTCTCGGTTTTCATTGATAATGGAGAAGTTGATTTGTGGGATTGGTCCAGCCCTTGGATGTCTCCATTGTTGATGGGCTGGATTCATGGTGGGTTTATGGAAAAACAAGAAGAAAGAGAGCAGGATATGCTGGACAGTGCAAAAGAATGGGAGGGCAGAAGGTGGTAYTGAGGAATGCACCACCGTTGGAGGATTAAAAGGGAAAATAGGGTTAACGTTCCACCTAACTGTAGTTAATACGGTTATTAAAATAAAKCAAGGTGGATTAAAGGAGTGCCAGAAAGCTAGTGCCACGTGGCAGGGAGGGGAAGGAAGAAGGAATAAACAAAACGGTAAAAGTCGAGAGTGGAGGAATAAGAAAGATTTTATTTTATTTTATTTTATTATTTTTTTTTTAAAAGGTAGAAGGAAAAAACGGGCTTGGGAAAAACAAAAGTAATAATGGGCTAGTAATATGGAGTTAATAGAAAGGAATGAGAAGTAAATGATTAGTTTAGGGAAGCAACGAACAAAGGAGTAGGGTTGGTGTAGACACCTAAAAATGTCTCCCCAAAAGAGTAATCAGTGATGAAACATACCGCGTCTCGCGATTGTTTCGACTTAGAAAAGATGCTTTGAACTCACAAAAGTTGAAAATACGTGGGGTCATACTCGGAACTATTGAGCAAAGGAGGACAAATAAGATGGCCAAAAACTTTTCTTTTTTTATTTTAATTATTTTCTATCTTTGGTTTCTTTCTATTTTAGGATTTTTTAAATAATTTATATTGGTGATTCCCATAATTTCCACTTTTCATCACACTCTCACATTTTTCCTGAGCTCCACCCCACGCCCCTATTCTTTAGATAATCTTTTTCTGATTTTCTAATTTTTTTATGATTTTATCAGTTTTTAATACGCAAAATACCAAAAATACAAATACGCAAAAAATACTCCGGAAATACTGAACCTTACTAGAACACTCTAGAATTCTTGCTTGGAGAGCAAGGGTGTCTAGGTGCGTCGAATCAAGGAAATCACGAATAAAGCGGAGGAAAATCAAAATATTTCGAGGTTTTGGAAAAAATATATACGAATAGGGTGTATATACGCAGAGGCCTGCGTATGTTACGCAGCCCCTGCGTAAATACGCACGGGTTTCTCCTCGTTTTTCCCCTCGTGCCTATGAATACAGATGCTGCTTGCTCAGTCGAACCACCGTGTAACAAATTCGCGAGACACAACTCTACTCCTCTCTCTCTCTCAAACACTCAAACAACATTGTTTTTTGATTCAAAGCATCGGATTCCTTTCGATTCAACAAGCAATAACAAGGTTTAGTTCTGAGATTACCGCAACTAAAACATACCCTTTTCAATCTAATTAATAACTATTACGAGTTATTTTTTTTTTGATCTAATTAAATAAAACATGTGAAACTACTATTTAAGTTCCACCCATGTTAAATATGTAGGATGTTTCATATGTTTTCTAAAATTGTGTTCATGTTTTGGTATTTCGTCTTTTCATTTCATGTTTCATTATTATTAATCACTTGTTCAATACTAACAGGATTCCTATCCTTGATAGCGATCAAGGCGAAAGATTCAATTGCGTCCGTTTGTCGTCATGAACTAACATTTGTTTTATTTGTCTTTATATAGCGATTCAAGCGGAAGATTTCGTTTCGTTCGTTTTACTAACTAACTTTGTTTGTTTGCAGATTTAGGGTAAGATGAGTTGGTATTATAATTTGAAGTTTCAATACTTCATATTGTCAATGGTGTTATAATTTGTAATATTTGCTAAACAAAACCGA
This sequence comes from Bassia scoparia, assembly GCA_008642245.1. Taxonomy (NCBI): domain Eukaryota; kingdom Viridiplantae; phylum Streptophyta; class Magnoliopsida; order Caryophyllales; family Amaranthaceae; genus Bassia; species Bassia scoparia. The sequence continues at coordinate 15,970 of SNQN01003958.1, read as the reverse complement.
AATTATGTGAAATCACTTTAGAAGTCAGATTAATTATGAACAACCGGCTTTTAAGGCGCCGTTTTAACTTGATTAATGCAAAGTGTCACAATCTAGGTTAGGTAGTCTCTTGTGCATAATAGAAACATACTTTCATAGTAATCTAGGGTTAGTAGCTTCTAAGGTGCTAAAAATAAGTTAGTGCATCAATAACCGTGATGAATTGGAATTGCAATGGAAACGAGTAGAGGCTGCTACATGCGGGCTGAATGGGTTACAGATCGTTCGTACATGATCCGAAACCAGAACTGGTTACTGGATCAGAACTGGGGGCATTAATTGGCCACCCCCAACGTTTCGGGCGTCGTCCGAATAACTTTATGCAAGTGGCGACTCCCTTTACTCGTCAACACTACCGCCAACGCATCACGTGCGGGTTCCGTGGCCAAGCAGCTCAAGACCTCGATGTAGTAACCCAAGCCGCGCGCCCGCTATACGCGAGGCGCAGCCACGTCCTAACATATTGGCGACTTCACAGGGGATAATCACGTTATGGTGAAGTGGACAGACTTGAAAAAGCTCGTAATTCCATCATCACTGTGTTATTGAATTTTTTGTTGCATTTGCATGTGACCTATCGCATAAGGTCAAATTTAGGCAACTTGGTCTCGATATGGGCATGTCTATGCTTGAGACACCATAAGGGGGATACTACTTTGGTGCGATGTGGTTAATTAATGAATGGCGTAAGTGCAAGTCCTATCCCGCCCCATGGCGTGTGTGTGCACGTGGTCACTGGATGCGTGTGTCATAAGGGTATCTGGCCTGCACGCATTGCTAGTGTGAAAAATGGACCAAGGCTCTACTTTAGGCATGGTACATTCTTTGACTTAACGCCAGCCGACCATCAGTGCTCCTAGAGACTGGACCTAGGTGGTTTGAAATCATTAACATGTTGCGTGGTTCACTTTGAGTGCATATGTGACTTAGGACTCTTCAGCCTTGTACGGTATTGGACAGCTTAACCGCATCACATATAGCATTATAGACATGACCGTTTAGTTAGACATAAGGATTCAACATACATTGCATATCGCACGCACTTTGTAAAAGGTCGTTCTTTTTCCAAAAAAAAGCAAAAAAATATATAATAAAAAAAGGAGGATGACCATGCATTCATATAGATTGCATTAGGATATGCATATAGGAAGATGGTCATGTAGGTCATGCAGAGTTTTTGAGTCAAGCGAAAGCATCTATTTTACTGTCGTTTGTTACTTGGCAGATATTTCAACAATGAGCCCCCCGTTTGGACTGCAAGGCTATATAAGGCTAGTTCGAGAGCAAGTAGTCACTCCCATCCCATCTCCGCAAAGGCTAACCTTTTCAGAGACCACCAAGTCTAGGTACTCAATCCATCATACATGACGACGAGCACGTTAGGAAGATGGATAAGCTTCGCTGACATGTGGCAAACTAGCCAAAATGGTGGGAAATCTCTGCCGCCAACGTCTTCTTCTGCCTGCCATGGCAGAACATGGATGAAGAGTCAAAAGACACTGATGGGGCAATTATATGAAAACACTGAAAGGAGATCTCCCCCTGCTCCAAACTCCCTGACAAGTTTTCGGCCATATTCCCTCAATTCAAGCCTACCTGAGATCCAGCGTTTCCATGCTCAAGGCTTAAGGCACTTGCTCTCAAGGGGGTCGGACTCTACTGCTTCTACGCCGAAGGTCTTTCACTCTCGCGCTTGCACCGTGGTGTCAGAAATGGTTTTTTTCCTTGTCTGAGAAGGAGACTGAAACTTGGTAAGATGTTGCCCTCCGCTTTTTATGACTGTTACAGGGGAACATTCAAACTCAAACTCTTCTCGCGACTTGAAATTCTGAATAACAAGCACGAAAGAGGGATTTACTGCATTCTTATCTAGATCGAAAGAAGCCTGTGCATCAACTGTCAATGCCCTCCTGAAGTTGAAATGGTGAAAGTTTTCATATCAAATCTTACAACAATGGTACAAAAATCACTTCGCTATTTTATTGGGCCTAGATACTTCGATAAGGTCTACCAATTGGTATGCATTGAGGATGCTTATTGAAAGAAAACAGCTCTAAAATTCACAAACCAAGATGGACAACAACAAGAAGGATATTCTGGTTCTTCAAACAAGTTCCTGCACTGCACAGCTACCTCTGGGTTTCCCAAGGAATCAATGTTATTATGTCCTAGTGGCGTGAATATTTCTCATTGGCATGACTAAACTCAAGCATTTGAGCGACTTAAAACAAGGCAAGATCGCACCTATTGGTCCACTCCTGACTCTGATCACAGAGAAGCATCGCCAGAAATGGGACTCTCAATACTGCAAGTACATCTAAGGCAAGGTCACACCAACTGAGGAATGCTATAAACTAAAGGATGTGATCCAAGACTGGTAGAAGATGGAAGGCTCCACTTCCCCCAGGTGCAAAAAAGCCGAACATCAGCATCCAACCCTACTACTCTCATGAATTTCTGTTGAGCGAAGGAAACTTTTGACCCTACTATCCCTCATACTTCCAGTGGTCAAGTTGTCAATGTCACTTCCGATCTCTTAATGACACTTCTGTTATGGCTTATGGGAACAGCGACGATACGAGCGATACTTTGAAGGCGTGCGACTATCAAGCCATGACTTGGAGAAGGATTTGAAGAGAATTCCAGGCACCAGATGATGTGCATGTACTACGAGGAGTGGGCTGTTCCTGCCACCACTCCAGCATGAACTGCCATCAAATCATCACCGCAAGATAAGATCAATTTCAAGCAATTAAGAAAACCAAAGCCAACTGACAAACGTTTTGGCAATGTGATCGCACCTCGAAGAGTCACCGTGAGGCTCTCCGCAATAGCTCTCACTGAGATCAATGTCTCGAGCGAGACAATCTGAAGGGTTGGTTAATTTCATACCAACCACGCTGTCTCTCCTTAGTAGTATTTCCGATTGATTGACCTGCTCTTGAGGGGCCCATCACAATAAGGCCTTCACTCACTGTGGTGTGTAGGCAGTTCAACCATTCATGACTTTGTAGACAATGGATCGCCATCATTTTGCCTTTAAAGGACTGCTCAAAACTTGGGGATCGGCAAATAGATGATTAAGCTATACTCAACATTCGGCTTACGCATTCAAAAGAGACGGGTCTGAATCATATGGCTTAACATCGCTGCTGGATCAATCGAAAAAGGGTGATAGTCCATGTGAGGATGGTCAAACTTCATTCAAGTTATACTGCTTGTCGTCCTTGGCTGCATGAACTGCGCGTCGCCTCGTCTACCATCAAAAGGTCAAATTCCTTACTTATTGGCGCTCCGGTAACTATCGATTGCAATCTCATGAAAATCCAAGCATAGACTCCACATTAAGTGCCAGCACGACAATGAAGATGAGGAACTTTGGGGGTTTTTCGACTGCTGTGATGAAGAAGCCCTTGTGATGCCAATCTCACTATCCATGTAAACTGAAGAAACAAGGCTACTTCCCGGACATGGCTTAGAAATCCAACAAGGAGCACTTCATGCCTCTCTCGATCGCCGCAGAAGAATGACAAGTTGGACGGGAACTCTCCACAAAAAGAGAATAGGACAAGCACTGAAATCGCTCTCCTGAAGAAGAAACGAGCTTAATTAGTGGCCGCTCACTCGCCCCTTACGAGCTACTTCAATGTTACTTAATGCGAGATGGAGAGGATTTTCCGATTGGATTCCCTGAACCTCTCCTAACTGCTGATGCAAAAAGTATCCAGGACTCGAGGTCTTTCAAGACGTGATTCAAGCGAAGATTGGGTGCAATGATCCGTCAAAACCGCAACCGCCTACCGATGATCACATGGCATGGGTCTACTCTTTGGCATACGAAAAGGAAGAAAAGGGAAGCTACGTTCAGAGTTGGTGAGCTACGAGTCCTTCGGACCGCAACTAAGCTGATTACTCTGAAATAAGACATGGTTCGAGGATGGCGAAGAATTGAGATCACTGCACCAAGGACGGCCGAAGTTTCATTCATCTGCTGGAGAGGGACCAATGTTTGAAGAATCTGAGGTCTGAGGAAGGTTTGAGTCTGAAGTTAGTCCAAGTTTAGGGAGTCTAGTGAGCGAGGTCAAGGCACGCTCATGTTGGACAAATAAACTGTTTGGAGTCTAGATAAAGTCTCTCACCTCTCTGAGGCTTCTGCTTCTGATGTAATGTATTTCTGAATTCATAAGACTATGCTCTTTTGCTTTACTTTTCGCCTTCTTCTCCCCTTGATGACTGCTTTAATCTGAGCTTCAAAATGATGATTGAACTTATCAAAAGCAATGGAGAACATGAGCAAAAACCTCCTATCAATTGAAGACTGACTGAAGGAAATAACATTTCTAAGCATGATGAACCACAAAATGAAAAAAGATAAGTCCAGCCTTCTGTATGAAGAAAGGTACAGGTAATCACAGACTCTCAAGGAAAACAAAGATGTGTCGCATGTCGTACATGAGACATGCAGGGATCGATTCATAGATTGCTGAAGCATACCATACCAATTAGTTGGAGGGAAAAACTGTCAAGCAGAAAACTAAGAAGAATGAAACCTGATAATAGCACTCAATGAATTGAAGAAGAGTAGTCAAGCAGTTTAGAGGCAGGTTTCATTTAAGCACGTGCTTACCCAGAATGGATTGCCCAATGTAGCCCCCGTATGAAAAAGGATGGAAGAGTCCGAATTCGTGTGAATTTCGCGACCTCAAACAAGCACCCAAAGGATGATTACCCTTTACCACACATAAGACATCTTGGTGGGATAACACGTCTAAATCACGCGCTGTTATCCTTCATGGATGGATATGCAGGTATAATCAACGTATGAGGCTAAAAAGACATGGAGAAGACAACCTTCATCACCCCATGGGGGAACCTATTGCTACACAGTCATGCCATTTCGGCTTGAAAAATGCCGGAGCCCCACCTATCAAAGCGCCGCACTACCTCTTTGCATGAATGAAGGCATAAGGAAGTGGAAGTATATTGTTCGATGACGTGAAGTGAAGAGCAAAAGAAAAATGGACACAACGCCGTCTTAAAGAAAGTTCTCGAAAGGCTTCGCCAATACAAAAATGTAGGCTCAATACCACAAAAGTGTGATTTGCAGTACTTCTGGAAAGCTTCTTGGGTATGTATAGCAGCGGGCATAGAATCGATCTTCAAAAAGTCAAAAGACTATATGTACCCTCAAACCACTTCACACGAAAAGGAGATCCGAGGATTTTTGGGACGTTTCAATACATCAGCAGTTCATCTCCAAACCATATGGTGTGTGAACCCATCTTGCAAGCTTAAAGAAGGATGAACCAAAGACTTGGGACGATGAGTCAACAGGCTTTGACAAGGTGAAAGAGTATCTCCAACCTCCAGTCCTCTTACCACCAGTTCCGGCTTCCACTCCGCCTCTACCTTATGTCACCAACAGCTCTGGAGCAACTGCGTGCTCAAGAAGCCAACGGGAAGGAACTGCATATATTACTTGAGCAAAAAGTTTTCTCAATAACGAGCGAGGTATCCCAATACAGAAAATTTTGCTTGCATTGGTTTTGGGCGACCAAAAGCTGGCGGCATTATCTTCTTACCACATTCAGTCCCATGGTTCCAAAGCTGATCCCTTGAAGTATCTCTGGAAAACTGCTATGAGTGGGCGTCTATCAAGAGGTGGTAAGCTTTCCGATTTGATCTAAGTATGTTCAAAAGGCCATCAAGGGAATATTGTTCCTTGAGTTTCTACGCAATTCGCTCCGCAGAAGCAGAGCCAGAAAGACTTATGAATTTCCGACGAAGATTATGATGACTGAGACGGGCTTGGTGTTTATACCTTGATGGATTTCAACACAAAAGGATGCGTGTGGGCATACTTTTGGTATCGCAGAAGAAGAGCACACGCGATTTCCGTAAAGCTAGACTTCAATGTTCAAACAACCAGCTGAATCTGAAGCCTGCTAATTGGGTTAGATTAGCTATGGCACTCGGAGTGAGAAGTTTGAGGGTATATCGGGACTCTTCCTTGATCATTCAATCAAATCTCTGGGAAATGGAAAGTCAGAAGTGAGAGTCTGTGCCTTTATCTGAAGGCACATCTAGAGACATGCCGTACATTTCCAAAGAGATAAGTATACGAGTCCGCCGAGCCGACCATCCAATTTGCAGACGCTTTGCTAAGTTTAGCTTCGATGATTAACAATTCCCAATCTTACCACACTACTGCATAGTCATCGAAAGGCGCAAACCCAGTCATGTCAATGCTTAGGGGATGAAGAGCAAGACATTCGTAGTGAAGGAAAGTAGCCTTGGTATTCCACTATATTTGAAATTCTTGCAAAACAATGATACCTCCAAGTGCCTCGAAGAAAGCACAAACAGCCCAATGCGATTGGCATCAAACTATGGTGCTAACGAAGGGGAGTTGACAAAAAGGCTATCAACCACGGTCTCATGGTGCTTTGCATTGTCAAGAAGACAAAAGCGATGCATGGATAACGCTGCAATGGCGGCTGTGTGACGGCATCGCATTATGAGCGGCAAAATTGTTTGGGAGGAAAATATCACCCTTGGGCTAATTATGGACTAACATGGAAAAAGGAGCTGTCAACAACGACTATGTAAGAAAGTGTGACACGTGCCAAAAGAAATGCCAACTACAGCATGTTACTCCATCCCTGCTAATATACCTTCATTCCCCCATGGCCATTCCACATGGGGCAATCGACAAATGGGAGAAGATTACCCCTCCAAGGACAAGGTGGGCAGAATTCATCTGAGTCGCTCATCGGACTATTTCAACAAATGGGTGGAGGACGCCTCCTGCACTCTCAAAGCTAAACTATGTTTGGCAAGTCATTGAACAAATTTTGTTGGTCGCTTTGGAGTGCCAACATGAAATCATTAGCGACAACGGAACACATTCCAGAAAAGTGCGCTGATATTGTGATTGTAAGTACAAATCAGCAAACATCGGTTCCCCGTATGGCCGCAAAACAACGGAGTCTGTAGAGACACGCAAACAAAAATGAAGAAGACGATCAGCGCCAAAATGATGAACCTAGAGGTTGGCTCCAAACTCCATTTTTGCTCTTTGGGGATATGAAACTTCAATTCGGACCTCCCGGACACCCTTACTCACTGGTTTATGGAACAGAAGCGTTCAACCAATTGAATTGGAGGTTCATCACTCCGCCTTCGTCGACAGCAAGTCCCGAGGCCGAGTGGGTCGGTGCAGATTGAGACTCACACTTTGGAACGGAAGGGCCTCCCGCTTAAACATGTGCAATATTATCAACAAAAGGATCACGAGGCATTTCACAAAGGTTAAGCTCGTAACATCAAGGAAGTTGACTTGGTGTAAAATTGAGGAAAAATTTCAAGACCCTCGGTGGCAAGTTCCGTTCCAAAGGGGCAGGTCCTACATAGTCAAGAACATCTATCTGGGGGCCGTGAGGTTGATAGATATGAATGGCGTACGAGTTTGGCAAGCTCATCAAATGGGACCAATTTAAGAAATATTACGTTACCTCCACAAGTTGCACCCTACTTTACCCAACCTGTGAACTACGAGAGGCTGATTCCACATTGTGATACGTAGGGCAACTTCTTTTGAAGTGGCGGCCCCATTATGAATATTCCCCCATTTCCTTTGCTCATGCGTAATTCAAAAGCAAGAAAAAACAACAAAATAATGTAAATAATGTAAAAGGCAAATAAAAGCGTGTTTATAAATCTTTATTGAGTTCAATATCGACATAAGTGCTAATAAAATATCAATGGGATCGCAGGCTGCAATAAAAGCTAAAGAAAATAAGCAGTCAAATCTTTCTTCTTTTGTCCATGACCCGCTGCACTTGATTCTTGTCCATTTGCCTCACTTGCTCTTATCCACCCTACTTGCACTCTTCTTATCATAAAGTCTTCTCACTTCTTTTGGCCATAGTCTTTTCTTGAGTATTGGGCTTGGATTTCTTTGATCTCTCCTCATTCAGTGGCCGAGTCGACTCCAAACAAGGTGCAGTCGTGGGTCACATCTGTCCCTTGACTGAGCTAGCAGTAGTTCTTCCGAACTGCTTTAAGGTTAGGAACAAAGGCATCTTTATTTCCAAAGGTCGTTTTTCTAATCTCGTTCCTCTCGCAGCCTATGGTCAGCACAGCCGTCGGCTGTGGTATGCAGTCATCACTTCTTGTGCAACGCAAATGTTCGCATCATGGATCATCAGATCAATACCTCCAGTTAGGGGAACCCAAAAATCCACCACCTCTTCAGGACTAACAATGGAGTGATTTGGAGTGCCTGCGGTATCACGCATCTGGATGACTTGTTCCTCCATAATATCTGACGCATAGACGAAAGGAAAATAAAAAGTCAACGCCCGCAGACCACAAATGGTCAAGCCTCCTGTCATCCGATGTCATTCATTCTCTGAATACGCCACCAGGAATAACCACCTGATCCCACTCTCCACTCGCAATAGGTTTGACCAACTGTGCTTCGAAGTGACAAGTACGACCTTTTGGCGATACAGTACTTTTAGTGTTATACGATTCATTTTCCAGGAGGCATATATCAACAGATAAGCGTTCCATCAACGCATACTGTCAGAAAAATGAATATTACAGTGAACACTAGAAATAGCAAGGGAATTACTACAATTAATTAACAGATTTAAGAAGTAATATACCTGCAAAATAATGAGGCAACAAGTCATAGGAGGTTGTAAGGATCCTTTTCCAAGTCGTCCCAAAGCAAGCAACATCTCCCCGCACCCAGCACGCGCAGGGTGAACGACAATCCCGATTGTTCAACAACAGAGATAACGGAGGAAGCCAAAATTTTCCGACTCTTTGAGGGAAGAGATAATGACAAAATATGGCAAAATAAGGGTTCTTCTCGCTATGAGCATCACGAATTCTACCCATTGTTCTAAACGGTCAATTAACTCCATAATATAGATTCGTGGCAAAACATGTCAGAACGTTGCGTTTCTAAGTCATCATTTTCGAAAAATTGATAAAAGACTCGATAAGTCAGGAGCGCAAGAGGTGATCCATAGGCCAACAATATATGGATTAATTTCTTCAGGCAATGGGTAATTTCATTATTGTTAAAGCAAAAGGATTGAGTACGAAGGATTCCAAAATTTGATGGAGCCAAGTAAAAAGGCTAATATAATTTACGAACCCTGAACATCAGAACACGCTGCAATGATGGTCAGAATGTCGCCTTTGACCGTAGTTGGATGAGATCAGGTTCCATGAGTCTAGAGCGAACATCAACCTTGTGAGCCTGCTAAAGTGACTTAGAGAAATAAGGTTTAAGGTTGTAGTAAAGACAAGAGTAGGTTTTCGAGTGCATAAGTCCCAAACTACGTCTGATTTATATATACACTGCAAAACTAGCGAAATCCCTCAGCCTTGAGCCGTATATACGCAGCAAGGAGCGTATATACGCGATTTCGGGAAAGCGATATACGCACCATAGAAGCATATATACGCAGCTTGTGCCGTACTAAACTTTCCTAAATTTTTTTGGATAAGTAAGCTATTTTGCAGCGATATACGCTACTATGAAGCGTATATTAACCGCAGGGAGGGCAGCGTATATACGCTCTCTGAGCGTATTACGTATCCATCTAACGCCACGTTGTCATTTCGAATGGTCTCATCATATTTTTTGGGGTTAATTGTTTTCGCCTATTTCATTCCTATTGCACGATGGAGGGGACGAGTTGTTGTATTCGGCTAATACATTGATGCTTTCACGCGACTAAACGCATGTAGGATTGTCATGTTTCATTTTTTTATTTTGGGAGGAAGTCGGTGCTCCAATGCAATATCTGAGAGTGCATGCATAACACCAAAACACATGCACTAATACACAAAACATATATCAATACAAAGCATAATGCATTATACATAGTCTCATTAGATCAAAACACATGCAATTTAGTGCATATCATACACCGTGAGTTTCAAGGCTAAGTGTCGCGAGTTTACGAGGGTGCACCCAGTCCAAACTACATCTCCTGAGTCATGAAGCGATACCACTGGTCAATAATTCTGGAGAATGATGATGGGCGGTCGCCAGCACTCGAGGAAGGCATCATGGAAGCACGGAATGGCTGGGGGCCTGAATACGGAGGAGGTTGGACGCGAACTGTGATCCGCTGAAATAAAGCAAACTGGTCGAGAACTGAGACATGAAAGAAGACTGAGGCGCAGACTGCTGACTTTGTTGACCCTGAATACAAAGCGGAATATAGCATTTCCAAACAATGCTAGCAGTTGAAAATAAAACAAAGAAGCGCGGGTGAGGATAACCTGCCCAATGAGCTTGTCGAGTCTTCAGTCCATGCAAGGAATCAATCACCCAGCAGTCGCTCCGATCCGCCGTAAATTTGAAAGGCATCACAATGTTAACTCACAACGAAATGAAATCAAGAAGAACAACATAATCACGTCCTGATGTCAGGTGGCAAGGAACGGGTAGCAGGCAGCCTCTGCTAGGCGCCTCGTCAAGGTCTCCTGTACTGGAGCCGAATCGCCATCCATAACTATGATTAGAGCAATGGAAAGTGTCACAAAGTATTGAAAATAAAAAAAGAGAAAGAACCAAGGCAGATATTACCTGTGAGCCTTCATAACGTTTGATTTCTTACGAGTGTTATCAGGAGATCTTGGGGTCTCAAAGCTACGCCATGGCCAACACATAGCAAGTCAGGAACTGTGAGGCCAGGAGCGCTGGGGCAAGAGGGCGAAATAAAATAAGAGCCCAGAGCTGCAAAAACATCACAAGTAAGTCAACACTAAGTGAAGAAAGACAAAGATACAAAGGACCAAGTAATACTCTCACCCTGCCACGGGCCTCTTCGCACCCTTACGCGACACATCCTAATGCGCAAGCTTTCCTCATCTCACAAGCAGCTGAGCATAACTAAACGGCCCAGTCATAATGTTGAACGAACGTCCAAATCCCAAAGAAGCAAGGTACGCATATTGGCACGGCTTCAGCCCGGCATCGGTACCAAAAGCTGTTGATATCAACAGGCAGAACTGCCGAGCTCGTGGGCCTAGTAACATTTGTCCATTCCCCATAACCCTAAGAGTATACCAGGGGGAGGCTTCACATGCCTTCTTTCTCGGAAAGGAAAAATTTGGGGGCCTAAGCAGTGAGGAAGTTCTCTGACTAGTGTCAGCGAAGGGTCAATACCACAGGTTGCCCGGTGAAAGTCAGCCTGTGAGCATAGAAAAGTCAAAGGGAGTGATAGTCCATTTCAGACCCACGGAAAGGTGGAAGTGTTGGTCGTGTCCAAACACTTCCAAAATTGCAAGAAGAAAGGATGAGGAGCCCAGTGGTCGGTATTGCTTTTAATAGTTTCTACGAAATGAAGGAACCCAGTATGCTCCATGATGCCCATAACTCTAGATCGTCGAGTGTGTCTGAACAGAAAAAGTTGCACTCGTGAGAGTGACCGTATACTCAGAACTCATACACTTTTCCTGCAAGGAAAACAAACTCATAATGACCAAATCCACTGCAAAGGAAAGAGAAAGGCATGATGCTTACAATCCTGAAGAGGGCGAGAACGATAATGCGTTCTCCCTATGGCACCATAACTACCGGAAGACCTTACGATGGGCTTTCCATGGCATTTTTCGACGTGGAACGAGTAGGAAACGTCTTCTCCTCTCTGGAATCTCTCCATAGGTCGCCATCTCTAACAAAGATAATATACATTAGGAACAAATCGGCAGCCTAAGGCTTACACATGACAATACAAACACACTAGAAGTGTAAAGTGTAGAAAAATAGCCTAAGGTTGATGACCACGCATACCTACCAAATGACTTGGAATAAGTTCTAAGGTTATCGTGTGTGATAACCAACATAATGTAGCAAGCAAAGCAAGCAAATTAAATTAAAGGCTAAACATACATGAGTAGCTTTGGAATAAAGTTTGAAGTTGTCATGTGTGAACAAGCAACAACGATGGCGATATCAAAGCCTAATTTAAACGAAGTTTGAAACATGTTTTAAGATATCGTGTTATGCAAGAAGAATTCATTCGCAGAAATTCGGTGAGCTATAACAATTCTGTTGAAACATGACGCATCGAATGGATTATACAGCTAACACATGAGCCAATTTTGAGTTCAAAGCACTGAAAGCATGGTGCATTTCCATCATCAACCATCAAAGATGCAAGTATCATCAAGTTATGAGCTTTTGGTGTTTATTCAAGAATACAAGGCATATTTCAAGGTAATCATCAATATTCAAGCCAATCATCAAAAGTTCCATCAATCACAAAAAGAAAGAATTCACAATTCAAAAATCCCCAAGCCAAATCTAGGCAAAATTCAAGCCTATTTCAAACAAAAATTTGGCAAAAAGGATAAAGAATTCGGCAAATTAGGAGGGTTTGTTCGAGCAACATCTTGTTCAATATTCATCAGGCTTCATCTCAAATTCGATAGCAAAACAAGCACAAGCATGAAGCAGTAACGAAAAGTTACACATGCCCAACAATTGCAAGCAACATGAGCAAATTCAACAAGTTTGAGTCATGAAAATAAAACCTAATCTGAAAAAATGAGACAATAATTCAGCGAATTGAAGGGGGATTTACCTGAATTGAGAGTGTATTTTAAAGGCATGGCTTTAACTCTTTAGGCTTGAAATTAAGCGAATTCGGTGCAAGACTTTGTGAAGAAAAGGCAGAAAAAGGTGAAATGTGCAACAATGGCGAAATGACAAAAGAATTAAGGAACAAGCTGGTAAACAATGCCCACAGCAGCGTGACTATACGCTGAAGTCTGGTATATAACGCAGATACTGAGCGTATATACGCAGGTTTAAGCGTATTACGCTCCACGTTCACTTTTCTCTGCCTCTTCCTTAGTCTTTGTTCGCGCATTCTTCGATCATTCCAACGTCCGTTAAATTCTCCCAGGGAATATCAGGCAAACTTTCAAAAAACCTTGCAAAAGTTACAACATTACCTCCAAGAGCAAAATTCAAAAACCCCAATTGAGTAAGATCAAGAGTTCTTCAGGCATTCAAGTCGACATTTCAAAGAACCTCCGAGCACCACACACCTTGGATTTTGGAATTTCTCCCGCACAGAAAATTCCGCATATACACATGACATTTTCTCACGCCTTACGGCATTCATCGCTATCGAAGAACGCGATTGTTGCTATAGCGCAACGTTCCTGAAAAGCCAAGATCGCCGTAGGGAAGGCATATAATCACAACTCTCCCCGAAAGCCAAGGTCAGCGTAGGGAATTTCTGAGGAACGAGGCGCTTCCAACATAACATACATTATATCTTCCCGAAAGCAAGGTCAGTCGTAGGAAGGATCTACATCATTCTTTCTCGAAAACGCCAAGGGTCGCGTAAGGGAAAATGTACTGAGGAACGAGGCGCTTCCGAAGGTATCCATCACTTTATTCTCTGAAAAGCCAAGGTCACCGTAGGTAGATCTCTGAAGGAATCAGCCCATTTTCGACAGAGTTGCATCATGATTTTCTCCTGAAAAGCCAAGTCAGCCGTAGGGAGAAAACCACCCGAGGATCCAGCGCTTCAAGGGCAAAACACATGGGCGGGTAACAGGTAAAACCTAACCTTTGTTTTGGCAGGGTACCGACGAAAAGGTAACTCAGGTCGCAGAAGTTGAGTTACCTCCGTCCCGATCGAAGTCTTTGACTTGTCTTACGAGCCTATCCGTCCTTCAGACTCCAGTCAAAGTGGGGGCTTCTGTAGACACTAAAAAATTCTCCCCAAAAGAGTAATCAGTGATGAATCATACCGCGTCTGCGATTGTTGACTTAGAAAATGCTTGAACCTCACAAAATTTGAAAATAGTGGGTCATACTCGGAACTATTGAGCAAGGACATAATAAAATGGGCAAGAAACGTTTTCCTTTATTTATATTTAAATTATTTTACTATTTTTTAGGTTTCCTTTTCTATTTTTAGGATTTTAATATTATATTGGTGATTCCATAATTTCCACGTTTCATCCACCTCTTTAACATTTGGAACAATATTTTAGATTATTTTTCTGATTTCTACATTTTTCGTATGATTTTATAAGTTTTTATACGCGAAAATATACTAAAAAAATATCAAAAACGCAAAATACTCCGGAACCTACGTGGAACCTTCTACGAACACTCTAGAATTCCTTGCGTGGAGAGCCAGGGTGTCTAGGTGCGTCGAATCAGGAAATCTACGAATAAAATCGGAGGAAACAAAAATTTCGAGGTTTTGGAAAAATTATACGCATAGGGCTGCTATATACGCAGAGGCCTGCGTATCCATACGTAGCCCTATGCGTATATTACGCAGCACTGCGTAATGATAAGCAGCTCCTCTGCGTATATACGCAGGGTTTTTTTCTCCTCGTTTTCCCTCGTGAGCCTATAAATCATGCCTGCTGCTCAGTCCGAACACACACAATTTCGAGACACAACGTTCCTCTCTCTCTCTCTCTCAAACACCAAAACAATTCGTTTTTGAATTCAAAGCATCGATCTCTTCTTTGATTCAACAAGCATAACAAGGTTATTTTCTGGATTACTCCCACTAAACATACCCTTTTTCAATCTAATAATAATATTACGAGTTTTGATCTAATAATAACCATGTAGAAACTCCTTTATCGTTCATGTAAATATGTAGGATTTTCATAATGTTTTCAATGTTTCATTGTTTGGTTTCGTTCTTATTTCATTTCTTTCGATTATTAAGTATCATTGTTCAATACTAAACGATTTCTTATCTTGTATAGCGATTCAATGCGAAAGATCATTGCGCTCGTTTTTCGTCAGAACTAACATTTGTTTTATTTGTCTTATATAGCGATTCAAGGGGCAGATTTTCGTTCGCTCGTTAAAACAAACTAACTTTGTTTTTGTTTGCAGAGTTGGGTAAGATGAGTTTGTATATATAGTTTGAAGTTCATATATTCATAATTGTCATTGTGGGTAGTAATTTGATATATTTTGCTAAACAAGACCGGAAATTAGTGAATCACTTTAAAGTCAGATTAATTATGGACAATCCTCGTCCTTTTTAGGCAGGCACGTTTAAACTTGATTTAATGAAAGTGGTCACAATTTTAGTAGGTAGTCCTCTGTGCATAATAGAAACTACTTCATAGTATCTTTAGGTTTAGTAGCTTTAAGGTGTAAAAACGTACGTATGTGCATTCAATAACCGGATGAATGGAATTGCAATGAGACCCGGTAGAGGCGCACATGCGGCGAAAATGGTTACAGATCTGATTCGTACCTGTCCCTTGTCCCCGAACCCACGAACTGGTTACTGGATCAGAACGTGGGCATTATATTGGCACCAACTGTTTGGGCGTCCGTGAATAACCTTATAGGCACGGTGGCGATCCCTTACCCGACAACACACCAACGCACTCACGTGCGGTTCGTGGCCAAGCCACGCTCAAGCATCTCGATGTAGTACCAAAGCGCGCCCCTTATAAAACGCGAGGCGCGGCCCACGCCTACAGTTGGGCTTGGAAAAAAAGGGGAAGTATGGGTGCAGTAACGAGGAAGGGTTGGGAAAAGAGATTGACAGCATGCAAACAAGCACGAGTCACAAAAATAAATTAAAATAAACGGGGAAAGGGAAGAAAGGGCCTAGAGCAGTCGAAGAGTTAAAATAAATAATAAATACATTGGAAGGGGGGAATCAATATAGACGGGATAATAACTGAGAAATGTAGAAAAAAAAAGAAAAAGCGTCCTGACAAAGCGTAAAGGAAAACTGACAGGATAAAAAGGATAGGAAAAGGCTAAATAAAAGGTTAAAAATAAAAGGAAGATGGATGATTATTACAGAATCAAAGGCAAAAAATAACTAACTGGGGTGTAGTTGGGCCACCGAGAACGAACATAGCCACCACACCTTGGCGAAGA
>SNQN01003957.1:35116-55986 GCA_008642245.1 Bassia scoparia | reverse complement strand
AAACTCAAAGCAATAATACATAATTTGATTGTAAATACTTGTTAATTAAAACCAAATAAACATGGATTGATTATGGGAGAAGGAAAAGAATAAAGAAGGAGCAAGGGGAGAGAGAGACGACCGAAGGTGGTGGTCGGTGGTGACCGCAATCCGCCGATGGTGGCAGTGCAACAACAAGCAAAGCAACGCAGCAACCAGCGCAGCACGCAGCAGTAACAACAGCAGGCAGCAAAGCAACGCAGCAACACAGCAGGGTTGCGGGCTCCGGTGGCGACTCTAACGAGCGGTGGCAGCGGCAGCAGCGCCCCCCTCTCTCTCTCTCGTGTCTCTCTCTTCTGTCACGGCTTCTCCTCTTCTCTTTTTTTTTACTTTGAAAAACAAAACTGATTGTGTTGAAAGTGGCGTGAAGTATGAAATAAGGAAGGAATAAACCCTTTACTTACCTATGTTTTAGGGCTAGATTAATCTTTTAAAATCAAGAGTAAAATAAAATCAAGTAAAAAAATATCATAATATATATCTTAAGCGGGATAATAAAATTAAATGGGATTTAAATAAATTGCCTCGTTTTATAAAATAATTGTTTTATATTTTATAAGAAAGTATAATTATAAGTATCYGAAAATTACGGAAAATATAATTATGAATATCCGAAAATTACGGGGGATTACATCATAGGTGTACTTATATAAGTAATGAATTGCCTGAGGATGAGAAACTGTCCATTATTAAAGTCCTCCAAACTTATAAAGACTACTTTGCATGGGAACACCACGAAATACTAGGGATTGATCTACCAATCATCCATCACGAGTGGCCCATCAAACCAGTTGCACTCTAGATAGTAGTGTAGAGCCCAAGACGGTTGGCGCCTGACTTGATCCCTAAAATAATCCGTCCCTAACCTATTTAGTTCCTTAAAACCAATGATTCTTTTTTTGAGGTTGCTTGAAGGTAGATTCTACTAACCCTGGAAATTGTTGTTGGGTGTATAACCACTCAATTTGAATGGAAAAGTGTTGATGGACGAGAAAAATAACTTAGAATTTTCGTAGCAATACGTGCGAAGTACGTTTCATGGGCGAAGGTGTTTAATGAAAGTTATGGTTTTTTGTCCGTAACTTTCTCTACRGGTACCCAATGGAGGTTCATAATATATCAAACTGATGGGAATTGTGACGCACATCACATGGCTAACTTCCAAAGGGGGTTGGGGGTCAATAGAAAAGTCCAAAAAAGGCCTTTAAGGGTTCAAATTTACAAAAGAATAAAAATTGGAATTTAGGGACAAAATTCAAAAAATTYGTCCCTAAATTTTATAATTTGTTTTGCTCTCATGAATTTAAGAACAAAT
Source organism: Bassia scoparia (assembly GCA_008642245.1). Lineage (NCBI taxonomy): Eukaryota > Viridiplantae > Streptophyta > Magnoliopsida > Caryophyllales > Amaranthaceae > Bassia > Bassia scoparia. The sequence continues at coordinate 54,632 of SNQN01003957.1, read as the reverse complement.
TGTATAGTTCCGTCTCTAAACGTAGCGACGGATTTTATAATCCGTTCCTAATTTAGGGACGAAATGTGAAATTTGTCTCTAAATTAGGGACGRATTTCTGAAGTCCGTCACTAATTGTTCCAGTACATATTAACAAATTTTACCGAATAAGAATACAAGTTTGTATTTGGAGTAGTTGAATTGGTTGGAGCTTTAGTTTGTGACTTTGAGGTCATGAGTTTGATTCCTCTCAAAAGCTGAACGAGTGATGTGATTAAATGGTGATTAATAGGTGTCATAGGTGATTAATAGAGGTGATTAAATCACATAAAGTATTTTTTTTTTTTTTGGTTCATTTTAATTAGTGACGGATTCTAAAATTCATCCCTGAATTTTAGGGACGGATTTGAATTTCAATCTATTTCGATACGGTTTTATGCACTAAGAACCCGAGGAAATTACTGGCTTTAACCCCAAAAGCACACTTCAACGGATTCATCTTCAAACTAAACTTCCTYATCCGCTCAATCTATTTCGATACMGTTTWTATGCACTAAAAGAACCCGAGGAAATAAACTTTGRCATATTGATATTCACGCATCATATTTTGGTTTATTTCGATACCATTTTTATGCACTAACATTTTACAAGTTTATTATTGAAATCCACACGTCATATTTTGGTGATCCCCACTAAAAATGATGTCATCAAATCCTTCTTAACACTCATTAAGACTTGATGAAATTTATCACTTTAGCCTTAAGACTCAAATATTTGACATAATTTTTTTTATTTTTTCTTGTTATATTTTATATATTATAACAACATTAATAAACAAAGTTAAATAACACATATGTTGACTTAAGTGGGTCTCAATCTCAAGTCTTAAGGCTATGTTCAATTCAACTTATTTAATCACTCTAGTGCTTATTTTAAAAAAATGTCTAGATAAGATCAGAAAAATGCAGATTAAATCAATTAAGAAAATTCAAATCAGTTCTGAAAAATTGAGATCAAATTAAAAGATAATAAGAACAAAAAAACAGCTACAAAACCATGACATTTTTTTTTTTTTTTGGCACAACTAAAAATTGAGATGAGATGAATTCAGAAAATAAAAAAAACAAATTTTGGCACAACGATTCTATTATATCAACCTGCATATCCAACGGTTGAATTTTTGTTTCGTGCTCTCTAARTTTGTATTTTCTTTAAAGTCCTAAAATTCTATTTACTTGTATTTTACCACATATGAGTAACGTATGTGGAATTAAATTGTGTCAAGCTTGTTGGTTGATGAGTGTTTATGTCCCTAGTATTAATTAGGCAAGAACAATTTTGCTTTGTAGCTACAGCCTGTAACTATTGAATCCGAATCCGAATCCGTGGTATTTGAAGATGGAAGCAATCCACGTGTTTGTTTTTGTCGCAGCATTGCCTAGGAAAATGACTTGATCCCTGTGTTGAGATACGAATGTGCCAAAATATCTTTAAAAAACACAGAAACTCCACTTGGATCCCAACTCCCAACTCCCTACTCACAAGTAACTTCAGCTGCTGTTCTGCATCAGACACATAGAAATGGGTTCTGGTGAAGACATGGAAGAAGCGCAACAACGATTGATATCAAACACTGACAACGATGACTCAACTCTTCAGAMGCCAAATCATCCTTGGATGGTGTATCTTTGCACTTTTGTTGCTGTTTCTGGTTCCTATGAATTTGGTGCTTGTGTATGTCACCCTTTAATTTCTTCCATTCTTGTGTTTTTACCTTTTCTTTTGTAATCATTTTGAATTGATTTTTCAGGCAGGATATTCATCTCCTACACAATCTGCTATTACTGCTGAACTTGGTCTTTCTACCGCTCAGGTTTCCCTTCTTTTATTTATTTATTTATTTTTCTATCTCTAATGGCTAACCATTTCAAACTATTTTTCATATCGACCAGAATATTATTATTAGCTAAATTGTAAATTACAAAGAATTATAGGTGGGAACTTGGTCGTAAACTAAATTGTTTTGGAATTGAACAAGAACAAGGCCAGAATTGCATTGTTTTGTTTTGTTTTGTTTTTTTTTTTTTTTTGGTAAATTACAAAGAATTATAGGTGAGAACCTCAGGAGCAGTGATGTCTGCTGTTTATTTTGTTTTCTTGTTCGAAAATTTCCTCTAAACAAAGTCTATGGCCGCCGTCCCCCGACCCTGTTATTGAATAGCAATTGATGTGTAGAGTAATTTAGTAAGAAGACCCCTTCATGTCCATGATAATGTTTGTCCATCAAAGGCATCAGTTGCCTTATTTTTCATTCCATTCCATCCATTACCTCTTGTATAGGTGGTATTGAGTGGTGATGGAAATGTATGAAGAGTGACACATGTTTTACGATGAAATCAATTTATCATCGAAATAAGTTGAGGCTTTTCTCATAAAATTCATCAGATATTAATATCTTATTACTGCCATTCATTATTGGCTACGCAAGTAGTAGTAAGGCAGTTTCGTTTTCATCTTAATTAACTTAACTTTATGAAGAAAAAAAGCAGCAGCTTAAATTAGGGCACTACCAAGTTAATTTTACAACTAACCATGAGTTTGGATTTGTTATGATAAGTTCGATAAAGAGTGAATSACTTTATGGAAAAAGAGTTCCTGAGTGACCGAACATGAGGTCAGTGCACAATACACTGTAGCAGGACTGCACTCATGAACATGTTTAAGGCACCATTCCGAAGGCCAATGTTGTTATGGATCATAGTTCTCATCTTGTTGTATTTGAAGCATTCTTTTTATGAAAWTTTTCTTTTCTCTTTAGTTACCATTTTTCTGTTTATTTCCATGCAGTTTTCACTCTTTGGTTCTATATTAACATTTGGTGCTATGATTGGAGCCATCACAAGTGGACCTATTGCAGATTTCACTGGAAGAAAATGGGTATGAAACATGTAGTAAGTTTAGTCTTAGGGTTGAAATTTGAGCTAACAACTTCGAAGTCTGTTTTTACACATGTTTTAATGTATGCAGGCAATGAGAGTGTATTCTGCTTTCTGTGTGGGAGGGTGGTTATTCATAAATTTTGCCAAGGTTCAACTTCAGAAACTAATGTTCTTTTCAAGTGTGTACTCCATACGTAACACAATTCTCGCAAGGATTTAACATAAAGTAGAGAGGAAAAATGTCAAATCGTTCCGAGAATTGTGTTACGGAGGGAGTACTAAGTAAAYTTCTGTTTTGGAGAACAATGTGACCTGAAAAATTCTCCTTAATAAACCAGGGTCCTTTAGCATTAGATGTAGGAAGACTAGCAGGAGGATATGGAATGGGTGCTTTCTCGTATGTGGTACGTTTGAAATATATGTTATTTACCTTACATGGCAGTACTTTGTTCAATGATCTCTTGTGTTCCACTATGCATTTGTTGATGTGCTGGCCTACATTATTGACGTAAATATTATCCTGACAAAATCAACAGGTTCCTGTTTACATAGCAGAAATTGCACCCGCAGACCTTCGAGGAGCTCTCACAACATTAAATCAGGTATATATCAGTATATCACCCTCAATAACCAAAATTGTATCATTTTCTTAAAGAAATTAAGATTTGTTTTGTTGATTAGTTGTTTGCCTGGTTGGAGTAAGCTATAATGTTTACAATATGATATTGATGCAGAATTTGCATCTATTTACTCATTTTTGGTCTCTTACAGGTCATGATATGCACWGGAGTTTCTGTGGCTTTTTTGATTGGCATAGTATTATCCTGGAGGACTTTAGCACTAACCGGTAAACATTTAGCGAATAAATGGCCTCTTGCATATTACGCATACTCAATTTGAACTACACAAGAAAAATTTCCCCCTACATCTCTAAGTAATCCGCGTCCTTTTTATTTTTATCATTTTCAAGAACACTGGATTGAGAAACTATAATGAACCTTCATATTAAATTATTGACATCATAGATAATATGGCATTGTGCGTACTCAATCTGGATACGATTTGTCATATTGGAACTGCTCTAAATAGATGTCGATTACTTTGGGATGGAGGGAATAATATCTTGGTACAGAAGAAGAGTTGACTAACTGTGATATTATGCAGGACTTGTCCCATGTGCTGTTCTGCTTGTGGGTTTATTTTTCATTCCAGAATCACCAAGATGGTTGGTAAGAACAAAAATCGTACAATATTTCGCTATCAGATGAGTTATAGTAAACATATCTACTTTAAGTAAATGCAGGCAAAAATAGGAGCTCAAAAAGATTTTGAAGTTGCACTTCAGAAACTGCGTGGCAAGGATGTCGATATAACTCATGAGGCTGAAGTGATCCAGGTATGGAATGCTCGTCACCAATTGTTTTACTTTGGCAATGATATTGCTAAAGTATTATAGTGATTAAGCTCACATCTGCACATTAACTTCAATAATCAGCATTACATCAAAGAACTGGAACAGCTACCAAAAGCTAATCTTTTTGATTTGTTTCAAAAGAGGTACCTTCGTTCTGTTACTGTAAGACTCCTATCCTTTTAATAGCTTATGAGATGATAATTTTATGATATATGTGACTCTCAAGTCTCAATCTAAATGCATGCTGAACTGCTCCCATTTTAGATAGGAGTTGGCTTGATGGTTTTCCAACAGTTTGGAGGAATTAACGGTATATGCTTCTATGTCAGCAACATTTTTGAGACGGCTGGTAAATACATCCCCCCACTCCCCTCTTATTTCTATTTTCCCTAGGCTGCAATTTTTGTTTATGTGTCGAATATTAGAAGGTGGATTATACATACTGTGTTGATTTTCCATTGTATAAATCGTGAAACCAATGTCATAATAATTCTACTTGTTTCTTGTTTCTATATATGCAGGATTTTCCCCAACCATTGGTACTATAATATATGCTTTACTTCAGGTTTGGAAAACATACTTGATGATGTACATTGTAAATTTTATTCTTAAGTCGGTGTCCTTGTACTAAGACATTATTGCTCTTAGGTTGTAATTACGATTATTGGAGCAACTTTAATTGATAGAGCAGGAAGAAAACCACTGCTATTGGTAAATTTGCCTCTATTGTCACGGTTGGGAATCTCGGAATTATGCTCTGAGGCACTTTAATCAGCCAGTGTCTTATATTCATTTTACTACAGGTTTCTGCTGTTGGATTGGTTATAGGTTGTGTATTGGCAGCCGTTGCATTCTACCTCAAGGTATAGGTAACTTTTGGTTTGGAACAGATCATCTCGAACAAAGTATTTATAAATGTTATTCTTATGTTTCTTTTAATAAACTAGGCTCATGAGATTACATTTCTATGGATAAACTAGGCTCATGAGATATCAGAGAAGGCAGCAGCAATACTAGCAGTAACTGGCGTACTGGTAAAGCATATATTGCCTTTTAGAGAAAATAAAACTATGAACACAATTCAAATATGAGACAGTCAAAACACTACTATATATCATATTGTTTTAATCTCCAATTAGGTATACATATCAGCCTTTTCAGCAGGAAGGAGCAGTCCGTGGGTTGTAATGTCAGAGGTGAGGACATACTACATTATAATTTACTACACTGAAAGTAAAATTTGCTTTTGTTTTATAACTAACCCAAAGTTATTGATGTAAATAATTGAATATATCAATAAATTGTTGTGTTGCAGATTTTCCCTATAAATGTAAAAGGAGTAGCTGGAAGCCTGGCAACACTCGTCAACTGGTTTGGTGCTTGGGCAATTTCCTATACATTCAATTTTCTAATGGAATGGAGTTCATGTGGATATGTCTAAACACAATCCTAAAATGTATAGTATATACGAAGTAGAATTTTTGTCATCCACCCAGGAACTAAACTATATTGAAATACGAAGTATATAGTTAAAACTATAAAAGCATGTTAGCCATGACCATAACTCTAATGCAATCTTATCTCCTATGTTCTGAGTACTCCAAATGATTCTTTTAGGATAAAAATTACATTGTAGCCATGTAGCATTGCATCACCCCTCCCCCCCCCTTCTTTTCAATTCGTAATTCTGTCTGAAGACTCGAAATGATGTCTTTATGTCAAATTTACGAGGCGTTAGAGTTGTATTTAAGGCATTGCAATATAGGGATGCTGTCACTGATCATTCTTGTTATGCATATTTCATACAGGTGAAAYATTAATTTTATCACAGWTTTTTATATTTAATCTACTTTCTTTTTTGCCCAAGGTACCTTTATTCTATATGCAGCTATTAATGCTGCATCGATCATCTTCATCATCATAGTTGTACCTGAAACAAAGGGAAAAACTCTAGAGGAAATCCAAGCAGGCATTAACAGTTAGGTTAAAGAGAGAAGCCAAGCACAAGTTTCATCAGACAATCATTTTCCAGACAATCATCAATTGCATGATTGGTCTGTCTTACAGTTGATTTTTATTTCATGCACCAATTATCATTCTATTTCTTTATATGTAAACATTTGAATAGATGAATCGAAAAATGATTCTGTATTTATGCAGTTATGCTAATGAAATAAAATGGAAGAGCATTGTTCTAAGAAGTTGCATATATAAACGTCAAACTTATTAGCTTACATGTATGGAGTACAGAAAAGTAAAAGTCAACAAAATTGCATCTGCAAACTGAAAGCATTGTTTCATCGGAAAGCAGTAATGATATCCACTGATCCACACGAGCAATCACAAGCCTGAAATTGTTTTCCTACACTTGTTTTGTGGCTCTGTATGTTACCCGGATGTTTATCACACATCTCTTCGAAACAGCAGCACCACTGATGCACTTCCGAGTAAAAACCTTGATCTCCTCGGCAGCCAAATAGCATAGGTAGCCATACAAGTGAACATAACATACTGCTTATACTTTCCTCCAGTTCTCCTACAACCATATGCTGCAAAATCAACTTTTTGTGACAATCTTGATTATTCTTGATTATGTCCTGATTCCTGAAGTATGTAAGCCCTGCACTAAGCCCCATTTAGAATATAAAAGCTTCTGTCTAATTACAATCGCCCCACATAACACAAAGCATTATTTTAGATACTCTCTCTGTTTTACTAAATTTCTGCCAATTTTACTTTACACGTTTGATAATACATAATTTACAAGTGTAATATCTTTAAGGAAAAATTGATAAGAATAATCCCAATTTTAACTCATATTCTCATATTAATCCTAACTTTTGATTATTTATGAATAATCCCAACTTTGTGGGTAGTCTTCTCAAAATAATCCAAAGTGTCATTTTTATTGCTTTTATAGTTTTATTGATCCATTTTTTGTTTGTTCTGCATAAGAAAATAAGAGTTTGGATTAATTTGGGAAGACTCATTTCAAAGTTGAGATTATTTTGAAATAATCAGAATTTGGGATTATTTTAGGATGATAATTGAAAGTTGAGATTATTTACATCAATTTGTCCTATCTTTAATTGTACATGAGTAAAAATTATAAAAATTGAATTTTAATAAACTACTTGTTAATACGATTCAAACAAGACCCCACTTGATTATATTCATTCTTATATATTAACGAGAATTTAGAAGATTCTCATCACTAATAAATAGTGTCGATAGTTCTTATGGCATGAATTTAGTGGAACGAAGGCAGTAATTAAAAACTTCATGTAAACCATTRCAGAATTACCAAACTGAGAATTTAAACAGCAGCTGTAAAACCAACAAACTAGAAAAAATCAGCATAAGCCTAGTTAAGATCAACACGAACATATATATCTTTAATTCAAATTGCCATTGGTTTTTTTTATTTTGCTAGATTTTTTGGGGTTTATTTCTAATTTGTTTTTCATTGTCGAATTTGTGAGATTATATGTTGTTTTCTATTTTTGGGTCAGAAATTGTTTTTTTTTTTGGAGAATTTCTTGGTTGAATAATGTTGTTTGTTCTTCTTCTTTGTCAATTTCAATCTTTGGATGGTGGTACATTGTAATTGAGCATTACCTATTTAGTTGTTAAATTCATGATTATTTAGTTGTTAAAATTTGTCATTGGATTTGAATTCATGATTATTTAGTTGTTAAAACTCTCAAGTGTTAAGTGTTTGCTCTTGGTAGCTGTCATGCCCATGAGGCACCTTTGATCGTGTGGTGGCTGGTTTGACTCTACCTTTTTTGGTTGAAAATGGATTCTTGTTAAATTCATGATTATTTAGTTGTTAAAATTTGTCAATACAGTATTATGTGTTACTCTGTATGTTTTCATTAATAACCTAATTTTTAAGCAATCAAAATATTTAGCCATTGTAAATGTGTAATCAAAATATTATCGTAAATGGGTGTAAGCACAGCACTAACTTCTGCATTTTAGCTTTCTTTCACTTCTCGAATTATTGGATTTTTGTTCATTGCTAAAACCTTTTGTTTAACTTTAATTTGGACAGTGAGAGCCATTCTTTTCGGATTGTTCAAGAAAGTGTTTCAGATTAGACCAGCTCTTCAAACTGATGTCTTGAGTGGCCAGCTCCARAAGCATCTCGCTACTGTATGACCATTCAGATCTTCACAGCCTCAATCGCTTGTTGCTAGAGTGCATAATACTCTGGAGATCACTGTACATCATAGATCATCTTTCCTTTAAAGTTTTGCTCATCCAAAGTAATCACAACTTGCTGTTTTACTGTACTCTTTGTTACATTACCTATTGTATACAGAATGACTTCCCTTTTCTAATTCTCTGCCTAGGAAACGGATTTATAATTCCAATTTGTGTGATTGTGTCTTTGCAAAATGTTTCTCCAATTATGCAAACTTATTGTTTGAGTCTTTGAGACAGAAATATTCGAACCACATCCGTTTTCTGAAGGTGTTTGTAGCTGCTATCAGTTAACTAGCAGCTTCTGATACACATTGTTAGATATMTTGGTGCTTGGTTATTTTACAATCCAAATATTTAACAAAAACTAACCCGAAGCATCTTTTTTTGTCTTACGGAACTAACTTTATTTGTGCTGTTCATAATTTCTAAATATGTTGCGATTCTGTTGAATCGCTCCTATGTAATACATTTATGGAATTTCTCTATTATAGTCTATGCCTGAGTCAAGTAAAACARCAACTAAGTTGCTTCATGAGCTTATGTTGCTTAATGTTTTCTCATAGTATGCTACAACAACCAGGGATTTGGTGACTGTGCCACAGCTTGAGCTACATGTCGCAATACGTTATTTCAGGTATTAATCAACAATCAATTTAGTTAAATTATATTATAGTATGATTAAAACAACATTTTTCATCTGATATATCACTCCTATTTTGCAGGACTTGAATTTACAGGAACCCTGAGCCCTCCGTTTTCACCCTTCTTAACTATTTTTATACACTGGTTAGCTGCCGGCGCTACTTTATTAAATTTTCGTTAGCTTCAATTCTGCAGCTCACTTAAATATTTAATTTTAAGATATTTACAACAACTTATTACATTGTTGCTCTCTATTTCGTTTGCAATCGGATCTCGCTATGGATGCTTTAAGATTGCTTGCACTTAACACAAGAGATTTCCACCAGGAATTCTTTAACTATGCCAAACAAGGCAAAATGGCTGAGTTGGCTGCTTTGCTGATGGCTGCTGGTGACAAGTTGTTACCTTTACGCGTATCTCAAGGAGAATTTTACAACTTCAAAGAGCTCAGTGATTTTCTGCAAGATAAGAACGGATGGTCGTTGACTACCACCAATGATGATCAATTTGCAGAATGGAAGGAGACTCTCAAATTGCTTGATATATATGATAAAATCTGCGATTGATTGTAAAGTTGCTATAGAAGATAATTAAAGTAGTGATTTAAGAAATGGAATTTCTAAATATGGCTTGTTATTGTACTTTTTTTTTTATGAAGATACCTTTTGGGAACGGAACCAGGCAGGCAGGCAGTGCATATATGCACTGCTATATTTTTTTAAATCCTCCTATGAAATTACCGGGAGGGAAAGGCCCCGAAGCCAGGTCGTAGTGAGCATCTCGGGATGGGCCCAACATAATCTCTTGCATATGGGCGACGGCTAAGCKTCGTTCTATAGCGGTTCAAGCTAGCACCCGTTTTTTTAACATATCATCTCGCTCGATTCGAAATCCAWAGAACCCAAGCATATCGAGAGAAGCTATAGCAAATCCATTTAGAGATTGAGACTAGCGGTCGGTAAAAATATATTTTTTTGGCGCAAAATGAATTTACCGACCGAAATTCGATCGGTAAATGGGGATTGCCTCCAATTTTTTTTGGAGGGAAATTGAAATTACCGACCGAATTTCGGTCGGTAATACCGACTGATTCCACTTCGGTCGGTAATTTCAATTACCCTCCAATTCATCACCCTTCAAAAATCGGTCGGTGACTTTTCACCGACCGAAATTCGGTCGGTGATTTTTTTTTTACCGAGGATCCTTAATGTGACCCACCTCACCGATCGAAATTCGGTCGGTAAACACTGTTACCGACCGAAATATGGTCGGTGATGTCGGTCGGCCGAATCCAATTTTCTTGTTGTGCAGTCCCCCTTGATTGTGGATACTCCTGTGTAAGAACACTGTTATGCTAGGTTTGTCTCCACWGTCAACCCCCAATGCTTAGGGGAGCTGTGTTCCCGGCGGCATCCCTTCACAGAACACCCCTWYTTCTAATGATAATCCCACAAAAGATGTYCGTCCGTCCTCACAACARAATTCTACTTCTGATGGTAGCACATCATCACARCAAACTCTGGGAACTATTGTGAGAGATCCCGTCTCGAAGAAGAAGCCGCATCGAACTAGGGAGAAAAGATATCTTTCATGTGTCGAGAAGCCAAAGACAACATCTACGACCAAGCGGGCCTCACGGAAGAACTCGAAAGAGAAAGGYGTTACCTTAGATCAGGCACTTGAAGTAAGTAATTTTGATCACTTGTATGTTATTGTTACATGTATTTTGATTATTACTTGAATTTGGTGGTAATTTATTATTTTTTTCACAATTGATGTACAAAGGTTTATTAATTATTATTATTTGAATTTGGTGGTTGATCACAATTTATTATTATTTGAATTTGGTGGTAACTTATAATAAGTGATCARGGTTTTTGCACTGATTTTTTTCAAGTACAAAGTACTTAATGTTTTATATTTTTGCTGTCTTTTTCTTATCATTTTCAGATGCTTCAGTTTCATTTTACAATGCAAGGACAACCATTGCAAGGTGGACCGTTTGGTTTCCACCCGCCATCCTACAACATTGTTAACGGCGGTGGTGTGGGGACTTCCTCTTTTTCAAGGAGCCTATGGTGGTAGGAACTTGTCAGTTGGTGGCATAGGAGTTGGATCAACAAATGAGGAATTAGGCTACTTTGCGCGAATCGTTGGGGATGGCCAGCATCATTTCATGAGTAATGTTCTTCCACCATCTTTATCTATACCCACCAAGCATAACACGCCTCTACCGTTGAACCGAAGGATCGATTTTGAGCATATTTCTAGCGGTTTGATAGTTTCCTCGCAGGGCAATAATGTTGGTTCGCAAAGAACTACTTCAGCATCCGAGAGCAAGCCTTCTTAGATTAGCCTTTTTAGATTATTAAGATGAATGTCACTTTAGTGGCCCTGTTTAATRGCCTGTTTGGATTATTAGTACTTGTAATGGCCTGTTTGGCTGAATGTCTCTGCTAATGTATGTCTGCTAATCACAGAAGTTATGTAGTTGTTTGAAGAACTGACTAGTTTTGGCATAAAGACAATGTAATAGTTGCATCCTGCAATGTTAGTTCACCTTTTGACAATGTTAGCTTCGTTTTGGACAAATTTATTTACTTGAAAGACAACGGTAACTTAGCATGCGACAATGACATGATTTTCATCACATATCATGAATAATTATTTAATGTAAATTCTTAAGATTTATTTAATTTTCTATTTTGAGAGAATAACAAATCTAATTAAAGTAGATGTTACATGCATTAATTAAAGTAGAGAATAACAAATTTAATTAAACAAAAGACTTCATTGCATTAATTAATGTAGATGTTACACCATTTCGGCAACATATACTAATGCTTACACCATTGCATTAAACAAAGTCAAAGCTTCCTAATGCTTACACTATTTCAGCAGCATATACTAATAGAAAATATTTTCTTATAGTTTCCAAATTCTTGATTCCTCACTTCAACAACACCCCCACAACTATAAGCACTAACATAACAACAACCAATTTCAACAGCATTTGGTTTGTTTTCACCATTGAGTTGATAGTGTGTTGCATTGGAACGACATCACAACCATGATGATTCCTTTGTTCGATATCGGCATTCGAAATCACAACATCCTCTTCGATACAATTGAATTCACCACATCCAGAACATTTGTAATAAAACCTTTCCGGGTTGTTGCTYGATTATGAGAATCGCATGTCAAAATACTTGCCCTGAAGACCTTTGAATTTCCTCAATTTTACAAAACCATCCATACCATTGAGCATGAATTTGGAGGAATTAGAATAGGAACGTTGTTCAGATATTATGCCTTAGTATAAATGGTTGAGAAATGGAAATAAGAAGTAGAACTCAAGATGTTGCTCTAAACTTAGTATAAATGGTTGATTATTGGAAATAAGAAGTAGAAATGGAAATGGAAATAAGAAGCAGAGGAAGTTAAGGCTTTGGGGAAGACATTTGAAAAGGGTTGAATTGTTKGAAGTCCTTTAAAATCTTTGTCCTATATATAAGGGAATTACCCTATAATTTAAAACATAACTAGTTTGTACCCRTGCAATTACATGGTATCTTTAAAAAACATACTATGTACTTTGCTTTACAATATGAAAATAAATATACTTCACTTTATAATTTTTTTGACGGGTACTTCACTTTATAATTAACTCTAACAAGTTTAAATAAATATACGAAATTATGAGATCCTTTGTTTTAAGCAACCAAATAATCCAAGTTTAAAGGAGACCATGAACATATAAATGTATACAAAATCAGACTATAATTCTTGAATTTTTGAAGTAGTATTCTTAATGCTCAAACTATGCCATATAAATAACATTCATAAACCTTTTCATATAATAAAGTGATTACACTTAGTATTGCTGTCAACATATTAGCTTTGAGCTCCCTGTCAATCCTAATCTTAATTGCTTATCAATAACTTAAGATCCAAAAACTTAGCTTCCTAATGTTAGAAACCTGAGATGGATAATCATGTTTTCCACTCCAAAAATATACATCAATTCTAACATTTGTAGTCCTACAAAAAATTTACAAAGTAATTCCTGATCCATATTAATGTCTTTCATCCTAGCATTTACACMAAAAAAAATTGCTTACACTAGCACCCTTCTCTTTACTTGTTGAAAATGCACACCTTCAAGGTCACCGGATGATCTGCTTCAACCAACTCAAATCCGATAACAAACTTATTCTTCAGCCTCCTTGCAAATTTCTTAAATCCAACAGTGATTCTGCAACCCACAGTTCGACGTTTTCTAATCTTGTAATCCATGATGACAGGCCAAGTGTAACCATAGGCTAGAATTTGAGCAAAGTGCCATTTGCGGTAGTCGTGATGTAACTTCCTCTTGCAAAAGGCTAATGGCAACTCCTACAATATATCAAAATACACGTCAGATAGTATATAACCTCCACTGGACTAGAAAGGGTAGAACAATTAAATGGAATAATTAAAATAGAATGCAATTAAACTTACCAGTTTGCCTTCCTTCACGTAATTTGTTGTCACCTCAACCATGAAATTGTCGAACCTTGACTTTGCTAAATAAGATGCAGCAACAAGAGAGTTCTCTTCGGATCACACCCAAAATTTGAGACTCCCCCTCCTGCACCACCAACCAGGCGTAGAAGGTTGCCTGAGCTGTTGGAGTTCTTTACCCACACACTTGTCATTGAACATAGTTAGGGTGAAGACAGAGTTGGTTTCGAACTCAAACACTAAACCATCACCTTGTACAAGGCGATTTTTAGCTACTAGTCTCTGCCATCAATCAACCAATGCAAATTGTTTTCCAACTTTCCCCTTAACAATCATGCCCTTCACAGTACATTCTCACATCCTATATGCGTTTGCTCAATGAATATAAACTATTACATCAACTTCTTTTAAGAGCACCGAATTGAACTCGATTGGAATAAGCTACATCAGACCAAGGTTTTATGTAATCAAGATTATGAATTTTGTCAATTTGATAATTTAGATCGTCAACAATAAATTACAACTACAAACATGTACTTTAGCCTTTAATGAACTTTGATTAACAATAACCCCTAATAAGCCAGTGATAAAGCATGCTCAAGGAATRAAAATACGGTAATTGAAAAATTAACACTAGCCAATATATCACTCATGGCAGARACATCATAAAGAATTCTGAAGCCTCAATAGTTTCGAGAATTGAAAAGGGGGTACTTGTCCTATTAGATGCTGRAGTGGTTCGTATTTYATGAATTGTCATCTCTTTTAACTTCAAGTATTAGCACCTAAAAAAAGTTCAAGATTTGGAAACAATGATCAGAATTTACGCAAACAAACATCACATCCCAAAATTATCAAAAWAAATTAGCCTTGAAGCATTAACATCCAAAATTAGACTTCACTTAACATCCGAAAATTCAAGACTAACAAGTATTGAAATCATTAATACGACACTATATAAATCCCAAAATTCAAGAATTAACATCCCAAATAATGAATTTCCTTCACTTAATTTGAGCAACAATCTTAATTTAATAACAACAATCTTAATTGCATCATTGTGTTCTGGTCACTGAATTGCTTCACCAAGGCATAAATTGCCYGAACTGATTCGGTACTGGTCCCTRCAYCTGTTGCATTCCCCTTAACATCATCCTTTATCTTCAAAATCCCACCTGCATAGCTCATGCCTTTCTGACCTATAATCTGATTGGTGAGATGGGACATTGTTCCATAATCTCCCACCATTGGAATMTTCCAGTGATTGAACACCAAGGTCAGCAAGCCACCATAAGGCAGAGCATGTTTTGCGTTCTCAACACAGCAGATCATATGTCCAAGAACCATAGTAGGTTGATTGACTGGAATGTGTTCCATTAGGCAGTAAATAAGAACACTATCCATCAATCGTACACAAATTCGACCTTGTGCTCTGAACACAATTTTTGAGGCTATTGTATGAAATATCCTCATAATTGGTTCCCTGAGATGGCCGATGGTGTACCCCTGCTTAAGGTTAGGTGAACCATTGAACAATTGGTTCTGGATCTATTCTGCTGTGACTCCCTTAACACTTGGCGATTTTTCACAAGAATACACATCAAKTCCCTTAGTAGGAACCTTAAGAATTTCAGCCAATTTCTTCCAAGATAAATTTATAGGAGTTTTTTTAATAAAGGCAAAATAGGAACCCATCGTCCTTAGTGTGTAGGTGAGCATAAAATTCTTCAACCCAAGGCATAAACACATCCAGTTCTTTAGCAAACAACATAGATCATTTTTGGAAATCTAGGGCATCTCTAATTTCATGCAAGAACTTCTGTTCTACCCAATTCTTAGCAATAGCGAAACCAACTAGAATCTGCCTATCAKAGAGATCATACARAGGTTGAGGACTGATAGACTTACTTTTCTTGGGCTTTGGGCCCTCAACAATGGTCAGTGCAAATTGCTTTCTGTTCTTGTCCACTRGGGACTGGTCTGGTTGTGATCCTGTCATTACTTCTTTGCCTTTGGAAACTTCAGCACCCTTCCTAGCAACCGTCTTGACTCACACAACTTTGCTTGCAGTAGTTTTATCTTCTGACCCTAAACTAACATCAGTTTCCCCCTCAACAACAGCACCCTCTTTTTCCTTCTTCTGCTCCACCAGTTTGCGAGTGGTCTTGGGTGTAGTGGTTTTGGATTTTGTGGTAGTTTTTGGAGTGGTGGTTTTGCTTGATGCAGTCTTCTTTGAATTTCCCCTGATCAGAGGCTCCTCTTCCTCTTCCTCAACTTCTTCTTCCATAATTTCCTTCACAACTGACTCAATTACCTTCTCAGTTTCCTTGATTTTGGTCTCGATTTCTAGAGACTCGGTTACTTCCTTCTCAACTAACCTATTGCTTCTTCTCTTAGACATAGTGAGATTGAATTGTGATTCTGATTTGAGCAAAAAGAACAGAACAGAAATCCTGAGCAATTTGTGTCTCAAGAATTCAGAGAGAGAAGAACACAGAGAAAGCACAATTAGAATTTGCGAGGAAAAATATATAACCGCAAGTGAGAGAAAGAAAAATGGAAAGTGTTTGATCAAATGAAGAAGAAAATATTTTGATCACATGCAAGATATATATATCAAGGAAAGATTGATAAGCAACGGATATTTCGCAAGAAATTTGAACAATTATTTATTCTTACACGTGACAGTTGCCATAATTACAATCGTYGTTGCAATTAATTCCAAATTTAAAATCGGCTGAAATTAGAATAAAATATTCAAAAATTAACCGCCTCAAGAACCTGGTTCCTAAGTGGTCTGCCACTGGTCTGTGAAAACATATTCTTTTCAGGACGTATGCTAATGTACCATGAGTACTTAATTGATCAGTTCAGCATTGCATAAGAACTTTGTGAGCCCTAAATAAAAAGAAAAACAAAAGAGAAACAAAACAAAATAACAAAAAAATATACAAGAAAGACACCATTTTGACTAGCCAAAAGTGGCAAGTCAAGACCTAAGAGCTCATTGCCTAATTTTAATCATACGCAACAAGGTACGAAGTTCCATGAACACTTCTCTGCTCAAAGGTTTTGTAAATATGTCAGCTAGTTGTTCTTTTGACCTACAAAATTCTAACTCAACATAACCTTTTTCAACATTGTCCCTCAAAAAATGATGTCTAATCTCAATATGCTTGGTTTTAGAGTGTTGGACAGGATTTTTTAAAATATTAATAGCACTTGTGTTGTCACATAAAATGGGAACACTTCCGAAACAGACCCCAAAATCCTTTAGTTGTAACTTTATCCAYARGAGCWGAGCAYARCACAAAGCARCTGCAATGTACTCAGACTCGGYTGTAGATAAAGCCAYARAATWTTGTTTCTTAGATCCCCATGASATGAGGCAAGAACCTAARAAATGGGCCATTCCAGAAGTGCTCTTCYTGTCCACMATAAAACTAGCAAAGTCAGAATTTTTGTATCCAATTAGATTCATACTACTTCCTTTTGGATACCACAAACATAGATCATCAGTACCATTCRGATACCTTAGAATCCTCTTGACGACCTTTAGGTGAGATTTCTTAGGGTTTCTTTGAAATCTAGCACACAACCCTACTGAAAATACTATATCTAGCCAACTTGCTCTGAAGTACAGTAATGAGCCATTCATACCTYTGTAGTGCTTACCCTCAATATCCTTTCCCTTCTCATCATGTCTCAGTTTTGTAGAAGTTAGAATAGGTGTTTGATAAAATTTGTTATCCTAAAGACCATATCTCTTCAGAAGCTCCTTGAGATATTTCTGCTGATGGATCATTATCCCATCATTAGTTTACTTGATTTGAAGCCCTAGGAAGAACCCAAGCTCTCCCATCATACTCAATTAAAATTAACTTTTCATCAAATCTGCAAACTCATCACACAAATCAGGATTAGTAGCTCCGAACAAAATATCATCAACATATATCTGAACCACTAACAGATCAGTTCCCTTGTCTTTTAAGAATAGTGTCTTGTCAACCGAACCTCTCTTATATCCATTTTTTWAAAAAAAGCT
This sequence comes from Bassia scoparia, assembly GCA_008642245.1. NCBI lineage: Eukaryota > Viridiplantae > Streptophyta > Magnoliopsida > Caryophyllales > Amaranthaceae > Bassia > Bassia scoparia. Next base: position 36,898 of record SNQN01003957.1, on the reverse strand, counting down.
GGAAAGTCTCTCATACCATGCTCTTGGAGCTTGTTTGAGACCATAAAGAGCTTTACCAAGTTTGAACACATGGTTTGGCAAGTCACTATCCTCAAAGCCAGGGGTTGCTCCACATAAACATCTTCTTTCAAATAGCCATTAAGAAGGGTTGTCTTAACATCCATTTGAAAGAGTTTGAAGTTCATGTGAGCTGCAAATGCAATTAAAATCCTAATCGCTTCAAGCCGGGCAAYTGGAGCAAAGGTTTCATCATAATCAATTCCTTCTTGTTGATTAAACCCTTGAACCACTAGCCTAGCTTTATTTCTGACTATAACACCTGAGTCATCCAATTTGTTTCTGAATACCCATTTGGTTCCAATAACAAACATGTGATCCTTCCTGGGTTCAACATGCAAAACTTGATTTCTCTCAAACTGATTGAGTTCATCTTGCATAGCTAGAACCCAATCTGGATCTGTTAAAGCATTTTATAGTCAGTTGGTTCAACATTGGAAAGGAATGAGTAAAATGCACAAAAGTTCTGTAAAGTAGAGTTCCCCTAGTCTGCACCCCTTTGTTAATATCAGTGATAATAAGATCAGTGGGGTGAGAGGACTTATACTTAAAAGATTTGTYTGTATCAAGGTATAAATTTGTTCTTTCCAATGTTGAACCTGGTCTGGTACTAGTTCCCCCTATGTCATTTTCATTTGAATGGGTGAACTAGTTCCTCTAGTGATCTCAGTTGCATCATCTTCATGTGGATGTGCCTCTGAGTCACTTTCTTCTTCCCTTACCTCTTGAGCTACTTGATTTTGTGTTGTACCAGACTYTTCCTCTCTAGGAGAGTTGTGTGGTGAGTCTGGTTTAGCATCATTTCCTTCCTCAACTCCTGTGAAGTTCACCTTGGCAAAAACTTCACTAGTGAAGATTTGGTCAGAAAAATTCTAAGGAGTTTGACAGGTAAATTGATGCCCAAGGTTACTGCTATAACAGAGGCCAAGGATCTATCCACCTGACCGTCGACAAACTCATTGGGTCTTTAATGACACATGGAATGTTAGTGACTCAAAGGAAGACAGTACTACAAAAGTCTGAGATTGCCATGAAAGAGAAGAGAGATGAAGAAGTTTGATGAAATAGCCTCATGCAAGAAGATCGAGAGGAGTCTTAGATCCAGTACAAGGAAAGTCTTGGTAAGAACATGCCAAACTCGAAGAAGACCAGTAGCCAGAACTGTTGCTTCAAGTAAGGTGAGCTAGACATGTGATTAGATTGTCCAGCATGGAAAAATGACAGGGAGGACAACGAGAGAGGAGTAACTAAAAGAGCATGCTTCTGCTTGGGGAATTCAGACCTCGGTGGTGAAAGCGAGGAGGACGACGGCTTTTGGGTACAGCTATGTGGGAGAAGTAGACCAGAGACAGAACCATTTTGAAAGAAAGGTCATATGTGTCTCAGGAAGGAAGCAGCTCTTCAGATGAGGAACAGGTAACTATCTTTGAATTTGCAAGATCAAATGAGAGTACTTGAAGAGATGAGTTATTAAGTTTTATATAGATTCCTGCTATAGAAAAAATGTTAAGGTAAATGCTGCTTATAAAGGCTAACAAGTTAAGAAAAAATTAAAGGAAGCACACGACATATTATACCTAAGTGAATGTCGTTCTGCCTGAACTTGAATTATTTGTACAAACTGAAAGAAAAAATTTCAGAGCTTGAAATAAGTTAGATCAGAAGAATATGAAACTTGAGTACTAAAACCACAGTCAGATTTTTGGAGAAATTTTTTATCAAAAA
>SNQN01003957.1:17763-30175 GCA_008642245.1 Bassia scoparia | reverse complement strand
TGTGTCTTATCTAGTTTCCCCTAAGCCACCCATTTCATTCAATCCATGTCCTCCTTTTTAGGGAAACAAATTTTGAGGACACTGTGAGTAGGCATGCCACAATAAGGCTTTACCCCGACATGGAGCATAAGAAAATGTGTTGGAGGTTGGGGCAAGTGTAGTCATTTGGAATCATCGTCATGCAGGAAGAAAATCATTCTTACATAATTTCAAGAAAGCTATTGAAACACCAATCCATTGCCATTATGAAGTGAAGATTGTACTCAAGAGGGGGGTGAATTGAGTATAAGTGTATATTGTAAATTCTTGATTAGTTAAGACCAGTTAAAGAACCAGTCTCTCAAGCAGCGGAAGTAAATGCAAGAATAAACAACACCAAGATTTAACGAGGTTCGACTTCTAATAAGTCACATCCTCCACTCACTCACTCTTTTTATATCACCTCTGATTGACAAAAGAATACAAATAATCCAAATATGCACCTCTGCACAAACAGATCCCCAAATCCACCTATGGGAAGTTCTTCCCGATCACCAACTATGGCGATTCAAATGAACTTGATCCCCGACCAAGTTCCAGCAAATAAACTCTTAATCTGCTCACTTGACAACACTTTGTCTCTCATAATACAAAATGCCTAATGCTTGGAATGAGAGTAAATTAAAACCTAAGTGTAGTGATGGATTAATGCTAGTTAAAAACAAGTGAGAGCTTTTGCAACTATGATTTCAGTTTTTGATTCGTACAAAAGTGTTAAGTTGTTTGTTCGAGGTCCTCTAAGTAAGCCTTTGGTAAGTATATTGCATGAGATCATGAGGATATATTTTCCTTGGAAATAAAAATAATATTTCACAGAAAACTATTCTACTAATTTTATTTGCAATCAAATAAAATCAGTTTATGAACTCCACAATATACTTTCTTATACTTAAGAGGCTTTCCTGCACTAAAACCTTCCATCGTTTATTTTCAAATCAACTTTATGTAGAAATAAACATTCCAAAAATATGGATGTTAGGAATACACTTGAGAGGACTGGACTGGAATGTTCCCAAATGTTCCAGTCAACTCAATTTACTTGAAGTTGTTATAACACTTAGCTGTTTTTAATGGTCCTTTTCTAGTAAATTGAGTCAATTGATCCCTGAAATTTAAACTTGGGCACATGATATTTTTGTAAATGTTGTTAAAAGGAAAAAGCTTACTGCCAGACTTAATGGCACACAAGCGACCTTGTGTAAACATCCTAAATCCAATTTTCTTCAAGATTTAGAAGTGCCACTTAGCTCAAAACTAGCTGCAGCTCTTAAGAACTTACTGGAAAGCTAGGTCAAGGCAATTTGGTTACCTGAAGTGATAGGGGCACCAGTTTTCTTTCATTATTTATGTCCTGTAAGGAGGAAAAGGAATAGAATAGTTAAGTGAGAGATGGGTGTGGAATGATAGTGGAAAGATAAACTAATCTATAACACACATTCAAACTTTCTTCTCAAACCTTTTTTTCAACTCAAAGGAGGATGTGTTGTTGTTGGATCAATTTTCGCACGAAGACAAAAAGAAGCATTTCATATAGTAAGGTCCTCACAGGAGGAATTAGACAAGCATGTAGCCTTGGCCTTTTGAAAGATTGTAAAGAGAAAAAGTCCTAAATGACATAAAGTCACACTCTTATTGCTTTGATTGCGAAATGTGATTCTCCGAAAACCATTAGATTTATAGACAATAATCTATGTAACACTCTTATAAAATTATAACTAAGATTTTATTACAAGGCTTAACTACTTTTTTGTTTTTCTTAAATCTCTCCGTAATCAAAATGCCTTTATCCTAAAAGGGAGCTGACACAATGTACGAATTTTCTTGAGAATTTTCATTTTTGATTCCGGAATCCATTGATATTAATCATGAGTTGCAATTAAATTCATGTCCTCTGCAGTCTTGGTGAATGGAAGTCCATAAATAAGTTTCTTTACCATTAGGGCGAATCAAGGCAAGGGATCTTAATCCCCTACCTATTCTTGTAGCACGGTAAGTTTATCTAAGGCTCATCATCAGAGTAAGTGCAAAGGAGAAGAACTAGACCCTCTTCATTAGTAAACAAACCCTCTAATTTTTCATTGTGGTTTTTGGGTGATGATTTGCTTATTGGGGACAACAAATGAGAAGACCCTAAACTCTATCAAAAAGTACAATAGATCTTTGTTTGTGGATTCAGGACAGACAATTGACCTTTGAGGAAATCAAAGTTAATGTTTTCCTCAATAATACAATCAGGGATGATAAATCTTAAGGAGAGTTTAAGTATGTGGTCCATACGTGCTTGGGATGGAGTATTAGTGATAAGTGCCAAAAAATGTCATATTTAGGCACTTATTTCTCCATTTTGGCCATTTTTTGTGTTTTTGATATCTGTTCACTAACCTTTTGGTGAATTTTCCACTTTGTTTAGTTGCAAAGCTATTGTTTGGTTTTTAGATGGTTTTTTAGGTTTTTCTTTAGTTTTCTCTCCTTTTCTATCTTTTCACTCAATTACAACTTTGTGAGTATTTCAAGTTTTCGAGATGTTCCACGTTGGCTTTGAGCTTTCCAACTTGTGGTTTGCTTGTGGCTTGCTGTGAGCTTGAGCACTGAACGTTTGCTTAACATTCTTCTTTCGACCTATCTTTTTGTTATACTTTTTAATTTGCAGTGTGAATATTTTTGCATGTAAAGTAGACCAGAGATCTTCCTCCATCGGTATATACAAGCTGTAATCCGATCACCGAGCAAGAAGTTATACGCCATTCGAAGTTGGGAAGTTCAGCTAGTATGTTGAACGCCGCGTCCCACTTTTCCCGCGCTGTTTGCACACCACCTGCAGAAAGACCCCCCCTATCCAGAATTGATTTAAGGCTCAGCCGTGGCCCCTTGGGCGTTCGCACCACACATGCTCGTCCGCGCCACAACCCTCCACTCACTTCAAGAAGCATTTTAGGCTGTGGCCGCGCATCCGCACGCGTGTCCTTCACGCGCCTCCCTTCCGCCACGAGCCTGCAGCTTTTCATGAACACTTTTACGCGCGTCTGCGCCTCCCCATCCTGCACGCGCGCCACTATTGCAGTCCACGTGGCACTCCTGAGACGTTTGAACTTTGCATGTTGACTTGACTTGTAGAAGGCTTGAAGCACATTGTAGTCAATTAGTCATGGCAATGTAAATAAATAAGCTTATTTTAGCGCTTTGAATATATAGTTTAGAGAGAGAAGAAACTAAGTAAGATGGAATAAACAAGTAGCAGTACAAATAGAATAGAGAGTAGAATTCGGAATTTCTTTTCATCTTCTTCTTCTTCCTTAATCCAATCCACCATAGAATTAAGGCTTCAAGTCTTCACTTTTTCCCTAGTTTTCTCTATTTCTTGCTCAATTTCGAGCCATATCCTTTTTGTTATACTTTTAAAATTGCAGGATGGACTTTTTACATTAGAAAGTAAACTCCGAGAGCTTTCCAACGGTATATTACAAAGCTGCCAATTGAGCATCAACGAGCAAGAAATTTATGCCGTTCGAAGTGCGCAGTTCAACCAGTATGTTGCACGCGCGTTCCCAATTTTGCCCACGCATTGTTTGCCACGCGCCCGCAGAAACCCCTCCTTCCAGAATGTTTTAGGCCGTTGTCACCCCTTGGGGTCGCCCATGCGCGTCCCAAGGTCGCACGCCGCTCTGCAGCGCATGCTCATCCGCGCCTGCATAGGGCCTCCCCACTTCCAGAAGCATTTTAGTCGCGGCCCGCCGTGTCCTAGGCTCGCACGGCATGTCGCACGCGTCTCCTGGTCGCACGCGCCTCCCTTGCCCGCGGCCTGCGCTTTTTCAGAACACTTTTACGCGTTCCGCGCCTCCCCTGTCCTACACGCGCGTTCTGCACGCGGTTCCCATGAGTTACACACGCGTCCACGTCTGCACTCTTGGACGTTGGACTTCTGCATTTGACGTTGACTTTGAGGAAGTTGATACACATGTGTAAATTAGTAAATGACAAAATTGTAAATAAATAAAGGTGTATTTTGTGCTTTGTATATATAGTTTTTAGTGAGATAGAAACATGAAGATATATATAGAACAAGTAGGAAGTAACAAATTAGACATAGAGAATAGAATTCAGAATTTCTTTTCATCTTCTTCTCTTCCTTCAACCACATGAGAGTAGTCAATTCTTCATTTTGCCCTAGTTTTGCTATTTCTGCTCAATCTTACAAATTCTTATATGCTTTTGACCTAAATATTTTGATGGTAATTCTACCTTTTTTTGCTAGATTTCAGTTTTATTGTTGTTTGCTCTTATAGTTTGTTTTGATTTTTGTTTTTGCAAGTTTTGTGGGTATTGCGGGATACTTGTGCTTTTGAATTCTTTGCTTTTGATGTCTTCCCTCTGTTTGTGAAGTTTTGGTTTAGTTTGCTTGTTTTGGAGTAGTTTTCTTTGAACCCTTTTGTTGTTTGAAATTCCTTGCTTTAAATGGCTTCTTGTCATGCTTTTCCTTGTTTTCTTTTATCAAAGTGTATTGTTGGTGAGTAGTCTGTAGTAGCTAGAGAGCTAGTTGTCCCTTCTATAATCTTTACAATGCCAAGAATGATATAATTTGTTATCTCTCAATCACCTTTATGCCTTATTTGTGAGTTCTCAAGCCTTATTGTTTGGATTTGCCACCACTGTTTGTGAGGTGAGAGGTGCTTGATATCAACCGTTGCAGGGATTGTGAGGTTGACTTGGGCATATGGTTTGATTCTGACTTGCTCAATTCTAGTAAGAGCTTGAGGGACTTGGGTTATGAACTTGGATTGAAGGGTTAATTGACTTGGGGGATTGATGTTAATCATTATTTCCAAACCATGATTTGCAAATCACCCCTATTTGGTTGGAGATGAACACACATCTTTGAATTGGCATTTCACTTAACGTATAGAAGGTTGACACTATAACTCCTAGGGTTAGAGTGAGTTGTTTACCCAAAAGCTATTCAAGAGTTCTTTACTATCTTAATTCAATTTCCCCCTTTCAAAGTATTTTTACTCCCAAGCTGTGTAGTTTAGATTTAGACACTTTTGTTACCTTCCAAGAGGATCGACCCCTATACTTACTACGTATACTTAGACTAGTAGTGAGTATGCGGATATAAATTGTATTTTGAGACATCCGGTTAGGTTTTTACTCAACCAACCTAGCCGGAGCCCTTCAAAAAATTGGTCCCGTATATCGTTGCCGGGGGCGTTAGGTTTTAAGTCTTTACAAAGTTTAGCTTGCGTTTTTATTTGCTTTTTAAAAAAAAATCCAAAAGACTTTTCCAACTTCACTTGAAAGTTGATTTGTTTTCATTTCGAGCATTTTTCATTTATGCGCAAAGTAGAAGCCACTTGTTTTTTTATCCGAAGATTAAAAGGACTTTGAGGAAGATTAGAGTCTAGAAAGACGGGATTGAAAGCTAGTGAAAGAGAGATAGTGAAGAGAATAGAGGAGTTAAGTGAAATGAAAAAGCAGTTGAGGACTTTGAGAACTGAGGAACAATGGCAAGACCAATTAAGATCTAGGACCCCGGCTCCTATCACACAAGCAATTGTGTTACCTAATATAGAAGGGAAAACTTTGAGGATTTGCGAACCCATCAACTCATAGAATCAAAGGCCTTCATGGACTAAAAATAAAACCCCCATAAGCAACTTGAAGGGACTTTGAAGAAGTAGTCGATACTATTAAGTTACTGGAGTGAGTCAAGAATATTGAGGCTCAAATTTTGAATTCTCGCTTTTGGGGGAAGGCCTTAGGTTGATTAGAGAAAAGAGGTAAAACCCTAACAATCATTGACTACGTGAGAGAGACCACTAAGGCATTTCCTACACAAGTTTTTACCCTCATAAGAAAGACGGTGGAGATGTCGAGCTAAGTTGCAAGGGTTTAGCCAAAGGATTGATTGAGACACTCTCCGAGGCTTGGTGAGAGATATTAAGGGAATATCAAAGGGCGTAGTGTCCACATTACGGATTCAACCAAATGATTGCTCTATCAAACCTTCATATGGGTCTAATAACACAACAGAAAAAACTGTTTGGATGCCGGAGCGAAGTCCGATCATGAATAAAATGAGGATGAAATAGAGGCATCATTAAAGATTGTGATAAACTATTCAACATGGCAAGAACGGGAAGAGCTCCCCCAAGGCAAGCTAAAGGCACTATCCAGTCTCTAGGCGAAAGCGAGCGTAGTTGAAAAAACTACTAGAAGGCAGGCCATAGGGAGAAGGTCCATGAGAAGGAGGGAATCTCCTCCTCTCATGGCTCCACACCCTATTGAAGGGCCAAGGTAAGTCCAAGCCCCAAGCTTTTTCTAGCCTCAAGTATCATGTTTCTGTATTAATTGTGGTGCCTATGATATGTCTCATTATTGTCATGTTCAAATTTTCTTTAATTGATTGATTGCTTTGGTTAATGAGTTGCCCTATGAATATTGACTTTGAACGACATGTCACTTGATGGGTGAACATGGGTAAGACCTCGGAGGGGGCAATCCGTAACCCAATGCTTATGGAGCCCATGAACGCTCCTTACAATCCAACAAGCCACGGTGGAAATGGCTTTGGTTACCAAAAACGCATCCAACCAAGGCTTTCAACCCCAAAGAAGGAAACGGGTTTGGTAAACCAAAGGCAATTCCCCCAAAGAGGTTTGGTTATCAAAAACCAAAATTTTGTTAACACAAAGGTTATGGTTTTTGGTAACCAAAACCCCAGATCAACATGTGCAAGGAGGGGTTTAAGGAATGGCTCAAATTTGCGTTACCAAAGGGAACCATGGTGCGTATGAAATCCCCAAAGCTCAACCCCATTCAGTAACACCCAACCAAGTTGGCCTACTATTCAAACACCCCAATAACCAGGGGGTATGCAAGGCACAGTATATGGGCAAGGGAAGTTCAATCTCCACCCCATGTTCAACAACTCGTCAAAAATCAAGCCAATTCAACCTCACACCACTCAAACCAAAACATACCTATTCATCAAACACCCCCAAGAGCAAGAATTTACAAAGGAAGATAAACAAGAGTTTAAAGCTAAATTGAAGCTCTTGAGGGAATATGGCCAACCTTGCCCAACAACCCCAAAATACAATCCAACCCTAAACAATCAAACACCTCAAAGAATGATGGGGTTCATATGATGAGATCCAATGAGTATGAGGAGTGTGAGAAATGGAGGTGAAAGGTGAGGCTATTAAGGAGCCATTGGGTGAGAAGGTTCACAAGGAAAAAGAAAATGAACAAGGGAGAGAGTGCTTGAAGAAACAACAAAATAGTTAGAGAATGGAGGAGCCCAAGGAGGTTACGGCTGTCAACGATGGAAGAAAGTTATCGTTAATGAGTGAAACGAAGGATGAGAAAGTGAGCTTTGGAGAGTGAAAAAGAGAAAGAAGAAGAATAGAGATAGGAGGAAGAGTAAGGTGAAAGAGGAAGTGAGCTTAGCAATGGCAAGACCCTTGTCTAGCCTAGGGTTATTATGAGATGCAAAAACCCGAAGAGATTCTAGACTCCATGTTTGGACAATTCCTCTTAAAAGCTTTCTAACCACCTCACTCTCACTTGCCTCCAAATGGAGCCAAGAATGAGAATGCCCACTTCCCAAGTTTTGGGGAAAAAGGTGAAAATAAGGGGCAAAAAGTAGGTCAGCCTAAGGTTGACCTCCGCGTGAGATCCCGTAAAAGCTCAAAGATTTCGGGTACTTTCTCATCCCAGTCCATAAATGACATCCTTGTAGGTATTGCTTTATGTGACTTGGGGGCGCATAAGTAGTGTACGACCTACCCGTCTTTCAAAAATTGCCTTACCACACTCAAGCCCTCCTCTACCACGGTCAATTTGCGTACGGCACCAACCGACAGTCCCAGTTTGGTGTCGCCGAAAACGTATACTCCTCAAAGTTGGTAAGAAGGGCCACATTGTTCAAAAATATTTTGTAGTCCCAATGTGGCTAGCAACTCGACATATGACTTTATCTTAGGAAGACCTTTCCTTAGCTAGGTCGATCTTGTTCATGTCAACAAGCACGATAAGCTTCACGATAGGTAAGGCAAGGTACGCTTCCGAAAAAAAAAGGATTTAAGCCACATGGAGGCTAATCAACATGGTTTCTTCCTTCTCTCATCCATGTGAATTGCTTGGTATTGCTTGATGCTAACCCCTATATTTTTCCTAGTGTGATGTTTGGCTAAAAGGTAGGTGTGTTGGCAATATGCAAGGTTCCTCACTTGCGAGCAAGTCGACGAATGCAAGGGGTTAAGGTCATGGCAATGATGCCTCCATGCGAATCTCCACTTCCTTTTGAGATGGACAGTAAGGTTTTTTGATGGGCACTTCCGTAGTTCAAGTCTCTGGGGCTGGAATGGAAAGAACAAGGAAAAGATCCCCTATGAGTACTTGAGATGCTCAATTTTCTTAAAAATTTCTCTATGATGACTCTTATATAATTCTACATATGGATATGCTCAAGGCCTAGTGCACTTTCAATTGCATGACAACTAAAGATTCCACCTTATGGGGTGAATGCGCATGCTATGACGATAAAGCAGCGCTTCCGGGAGCACCCCGAGGGCTCGGCCTATTTCCCATTTAGTTGTTTAGTTAGGCCACTCGTTAGGCCTATTGTTGTTTGTTGTTTTGTGTGCTTGAATTTATGTCGTGTGTCTGATTTCGTTGTTGCTGTTTGATGATTTTTGTTTGGCTAAGCATCCCTTTTTAGCCTTTGTTTGTTTGTTTGTTGTAGGGGTTGGTTGTGGGTTCTCGGGCTTTATAGGTTGCGTTGGTATGTGCTTGGAAGCCCTTGGTGGTTTGTTTCAAGGATTTTGTGGTGTTTTGTTGGTTTTTATTTGGGGCCTTTATTTCAAAAGGTCCAATTTTTGAAATAAAAGAGGAAAAGTAGAAAATAAGAGCTCAATGAGCCTTTTACAATTTTTTGGGATTACAAAAAGGATTATTTTCTTAAAAAAGAAATTAAAAAATCCCACATTTTTCCTTTCTATTTTTCCTTTTCTTTTTCCTCCTTTTCCTTTCCCTTTTGGTCTTTTCTTTTTTCCCTTTACCCCACCCCCCCCCCCCCCCCCACACTCACCCTCACCCCACAGTCACCCCCCTTCCCTCTTTTTTTTATTTTTTTTTTCTTTTTTTCTCTTTTTACTTTACTCACATTCACTCCATCCCTCACAATTCACCACTCATCCTCACATTCAAACTCAAACTCCAAAACTCAAACCAACTCCATTTACTCATTTCTCCTACTTCAATCCTCCAGAACTCACTTCATTTCTTCACCAAATCTTCCAATTCACCAAACTTCACAATTTCCATCCTTAACAATACCAACAATTTCAATTCCAGCGACTTGTAATTTCATGGTTTTTGCTTGTGGACTAACAAATCTCAAGTTTTTGGTTTTCAAGCTTAGGTAAACATTCCTACTCATTTCTTTAAATCAATTTTTGGGAATTTGCTATTGAATTTGGATGCTTTGATTTCGTTATTTTTACAAGTTTTTCCATGATTTTTCAATGTGTTTAGGATTGTTATATAATGGGTTATTTTATTTTGGTTTGTTGATTTTTGACGTGATTTTGGTATTTGTTCAAGTAGAGTAAATTATTTTTCAAATGGATTTAAGTGAAGTTATATGTAATTTAGGGTGTTGTATTTTGTTTTAATAAAGTTATGAGGGTGTTTGATTATTGTTCTTAGCTTCTAAATTTGCATGATTCAATATATAAGTTCATGCTTCAATTTGTGTTATTAATTCAAGTTTCAAGATGTAATTTTTACCTTCCCTTTAAAACTAGTAAGCCAATAAACAAAAATAATGAGTGAAAATAAAATTGTGGTTTTGCTGTCTTTAAAAATCCGAACAAAAAAAAACAACAAATATATATATATATATATAATAACAATAATAATAATAATAATAATAAAATAATAATAATAATTTTTCATTCGGGCCAATATTAAAAAAAAAAAAAAAAGGCTTAAGGGAGTGTAATTTTATTTTGCCTCTTAACTTGGACTTGTGTTAGTATACATCATGTTCTGTTTTTATTAAAGTATGAATTTATATGTTGAATTATGTTGTTTTGAGCTATTTTGAAAGAAATTTCATTTTTGGAAAGTTAATTAATAAGCTTACTGATTATTAATTTTTTTTTATTTAATTAATGCGTCTTGTTATGCTATGAGTTATTGTTGACTTTAATAAGCAGTATTGGGCTTGGTTATGTGTTGCTTGATTTCTCCTAATATCCTAGAACTAATGTGCTGATTTCCGAATTTGTTACTGTGGTACTCAAACAATCATGCGACTAAACTTTTTAGTCGAAATCATCCAAGAACGCTAGACTCCAATGAGGCCTTCCTCTCCCGTTCCTCCTAAGAGAGGAGGGAGGATGACCTCAACTCCCACTTAGGCCAATTGAGCCCAAGAGCTATGACATTCGGGCCTCGGTGAATATTTGGCCAAGCTCAACCAATTCAAGACGAGAAAGTCAACACTACCTCGTTTTGTCATCCTCCAACTTGTGAGGAGTTACATCACGGCTCATTGTGTGCATCTTGGGCAATGTCGGTTAAGGCACTCTTCAATGTGCAAAATCCCGACTAAATATGTCCCATAGTGTGTTCAAGGACATCCCGAGGCCATCCTTCCTCCCCTCACCTATCCAAAGCTCACCTTGGCAGTTCTGCGAGAGCTACTCTTTGATTAGGATGAAGTGACACGGTCCACTATAGGATGTTCAACAAGTCCTATGGGCTTGACCACTCACAAGTCAACCAACTATTGGGAGTTCGATCCTTCGGCCAAAAATTTCGAATTGTGCGAATTATGCGTACTATTCGGGATAAAAGTAACAACCCTTTGGAAGCAAATCACCCGGGGGGGTCGAGGAATTTACAACAATTCTTGCTCCTCCGAGATTATCATGCGGGGATCCGCTACTTTTCACCGATCTTTCCCATTTCTTTTCCCGACAAGATTTGGGAAGATTACGGGTGTGGAACTCTATGTTGTGTGGAGGGCCATGTATGGGTCACAATACTTCAAACCCCACCGAGCCCAAAAACAAGATCAACTGCGGGGTTCATTTGGGCAGAGCACTTTCACCGAATAAAACACACAATGTGCCAACATGGGAACCATCCAATGTGATTGGTGATTTTCCATTCGTTAGCGTTTTGGATTTTGAAGAAACTCAGGACCTCACGCCAGGCTCAGATGCCCAACTTCTCCAAGTTTTTGGGAAAAGGTGAAAATAAGGGGCAAAAAGGTAAGGTCAAGCCTAAGGTTGAGCCTCCGCGTGAGATCCCGTAGAAGCTCAAAGATTCGGGTACTTTCTCCATCCCATGTACCATAAATGACATCCTTGTTAAGGATGCTTTATGTGACTTGGGGGCGGCCATAAGTGTTACGACCTACCCGGTCTTTCAAAAACTTGGCCTTACCACACTCAAGCCCTCCTCTACCACGGTTCAATTTGCGTACGGCACCAACCGAGTCCCAGTTGGGGTCGCCGAAAACGTACTCCTCAAAGTTGGTAAGAAGGGCCACATGTTCAAAAATGATTTTGTAGTCCTCAATGTGGCTAGCAACTCGGACATATACTTTATCTTAGGAAGACCTTTCTTAGCTACGGTCGGAGCTTGTATCGATGTCAAACAAGGCACGATAAGCTTCACGATAGGTAAGGACAAGGTTACTTTCCGAAATAAAAAGGATGTTAAGCCACATGGAGGCTAATGCAACATGGTTTCTTCCTTCTCTCATCCATGTGATATGCTTGGTAGTATGCTTGATGCTAACCCTATATTTCCTAGTGTGATTTTGTGGCTAAAAGTAGGTTGTGGCAATATGCAAGGTTCTCACTTGGAGCAAGTCGACGAATGCAAGGGTAAGGTCAAGGCAGATGATGCCTCATGCGAATCTCCACTTCCTAGTGTTGAGATGGACAGTAAGGGTTTTGATTTGGGCACTTCCGAGGTTCAAGTCTCTAGGGGCTGGAATGGAAAGAACAAGGAAAAGATCCCCTATGAGTACTTGAGGAGTGCTCAATTTTCTTCAAAARTTTCTCTTGATGACTCTATGATAATTCTACATGATGGATATGCTCAAGTGCCTAGTGCACTTCTTCAATTGATGACACTAAAGGATCCACCTTGATGGGGTGAATGCGTCATGCTATTGTCCCAAGTTAAATTCAGGGATCGAATTTGACTCATTGTACTAGAAAATAGGACATTAAAAACAGCCTAGCTGTATAAACCAACTTCAAGTTATTGAGTTGACTGGATACACGCTTTAAACCCCGAACAGTTCCAGCATCCAAGTACCTCCTTCATGTACTTTCATCTAACCATCCAT
>SNQN01003956.1:20404-55986 GCA_008642245.1 Bassia scoparia | reverse complement strand
GAGGCCTTATCCATCTTTGATATGTTTGGGACAACCGCTCTTAATGCATAAAACCGCTGATTTAACTTCTCTCTTCGTTGTCTTTCTACCTCAACATGATTAAGTGGCTCTTCTCTACCGTTAGCAGGCTTCCGCCCTCGTTTTCGAGGCTTTCTATCATCARAAGGACCAGCCTTATCATCTCTATCAGACACTTCAGTATCTGAATGCTCCGACTCAGCACTACCGGGCTGAGAAAAAACTGTAGGCCTAGAAGTTGCCCCCGAAAAATCAATCTCCATATGGGCAGGCTTTTGCTGGTAGACCTGGTGAATTCGGTACTCACTTCGTATCCCATTCACATACTCCTGAAGCCTCGAGTTCTGAGAGCTATAAATCTCTGTTGAAGTCACGTGTTTTACACCTGGAATGTTAGCCCAACTGGTCCCATGAGGACCATTCCTTGGGCTTGGGCTTGGGCTCTGGCYAGCGAAGGAAAGCTTATTGCCATTTGCATCCAGCGAAGGAAAGCTTATTGCCATTTGCATAACCATCCCAATGTTTATCTTCCATCCTTTTAACAGCAAGTTTCTCCCYAAAAGGAGGACGAACTGTTGAGTTCAAATTTTGCCCAAAGATCTTTGGAATCCCACCCGCAATAGAAYCAACAAGCCTAGCATTGGAGAAAAGACCAGATACAGGAGCAGGAGCAGGCGTTARGACAGGGYAGAGTTTGGAACAGGAGAAGGAGCTTGTGACAGCGCAGGTGCAGGAGCATGAGTTGGAGTTGGAACTGAAGTGGGAGCTGAGRTAGGAGCACGAACAGTAGYAGGGGGAGCAACAGAAGCAAAAGTATGGGTATGACTCGTATGAGCAACGACAGGCACAGGATCCTCTTCCTCTATTTTATGAATAACAGCAGGTATATTTGAAGTTGATTTAGGACGAACCAAGGGAGGGGAAGCAAATGCAAACTCGAGTGCCTCCAATACATCGTGGTTCTCTATAATTGATTGCACATACCCCAATTCCACAACTCCAAATTCAGTAGGGATCAAGACAATAGTCTGTATCCTAGTAGACTTAGCAAGGAATGATCGAACACAGTAATCAGATTTCGACCTCAACAAATCCGACTCCCAATAATGATTTCCAGAAGCAAAACAACTCCCTRGACCACTTTCCCCTCGAGGAAACAAAAAGTACATAGACACCAAGAAAACCATCTCCATATCAGTGACCCTATCCAGCCTACATGCCAAGTTATCATCATCTGAACCTCCAAACAAAGTGTTTGACTTCTGAAGTACCTTTTCCTGATCCTCTTCTAAAATTCATSCTCAAGGCGGAAATTCAAAAGCCAGGTAGCTTCCGACTCTTCCCCTTCCTTAGGCTCCCTACAATAGCCATCCCCCCAGCTCAAAACCACCTCCCCCAACCTCGCCCTCCAGGTTTGCCAAAACGCACAATTCCGTTAATATTACTAGCATTGCCTCTCAACAAGATCAGACAATTTATTTCTGAATTTTCTCCTTGTTCTCTTGACTGACTATGAAGTTAGCAGTGAAGGGGCTTTTTACGAAGTATAAAGTGATGCGGTACCCATATTGAGGGCGATCTAGTGAGGACATAATATTCTTTTAGTCCTATTTGTGGGAGTTATTTAGCTGATAATATCTGGCTATATTTGGGAAGGATTACTTGGTGTTTTAGCAGTTAATACTTGTGTTGTGTATACTTGTATTTTTACTAAAATTGCAATGTTGGAACAGTTATAATTGGCAATACATAAGATAAGAAATACATCATCCTTTACATTGAATATTGTTTTAGCATGGTTAAATGAGCATAGTTTTATAACTTTATTCAATAATCGTCGTATAGTACGATAGGTCTATGCTACATGTTTCCGATTTTTTTCTTCTGTTCTCAATGGCTGGGTGAAGGGGAAAATCTGTTCCAATTGATTTGTTTTCACTTTGGTTCGAGTGATGGTCCGGGCAATTATCACTCCTATTCAGCTGCTTCGCGGTGACATTATGATGAAGTTGGGCTGAGGGGCGATTGAAGATTGCTGTTGATAGGCAAACGGAAGTATGGAATTCATCGATGCGGCTTCGATCATAGCAAATAACTGGAGGCTCAACTCGAGGATGGGAGGTTCGTTCACGGCACATCGATCCTGTTGGATCAACCACCCTACATGGATCTACACTAATACTTCTATGAACCAACTAATAATTAGAATCATATAAAATCCAGGACAGAATATGATGAATAGCTATACCTTAACTCATTATAAGGACGATTAGACTAAGTATATAGCATTGTTATATTGGCAACCGAATTTGTTCAAGTTAGAAGCTCTCGTTGGCGTGCCTTGTGTAAAGCATGGAGAAAAATGAACATGTAATAGAAAATATAAGACTTTGGTCGCGTTGGCCAACTTTGGGATGAACTTCACACTTATCTTCATAGATAATAAATATACAAGTGTTCATGTAGGGCCATTGTATACTGCAATATATAGATTACAAGATAAGGAAACAAGAAAAATGGGTACGGGAAGAATGATTATGATGCAATAATATATTTTATCTATATCGTCGCCTTGGGATGAAAAGTATGCTCTTTGGAGGACAACTTCTTGCTCAGGATACTTTCCGGGGGTGGAGCAATAATTATAAAAATCATTCAAGCTAGAGATTTAGCGCGACTTGATGCCAATAAGATTCAAATAATCGCGGACAACAGCAGGCATGAGCATTCAAAGTGCGGTTATTAACTCAGACAAGAAAAACAAAAAAAACAAGATTCTCGTGCTGATAATTCGGACAAATAGTTGTCTCATTGCAATGTGAGGGTCATTTGATAGTATATTTCTTTCATAGCGGTTTAGTCGGATTGGTGGGTGATGCCTGTGGGGGTCGTGGATACAGATAAGAGATAAGGTATAGAAGAAATAGGGAGGGGGGGTCGTGTAGTGGGGCTGAGGTGTGGCGGGTTCAACGCCATAGAATGCCTGTGCACAAGGACAGGCAGGTTCCACTGCTCCAGGTCCGCAAGGTGCTGCTCCTACTCAAGCCGATGGTGCGTCACTTGCGGGGGATTCCGCGGCTCAAATACAYCAGCTTTTGGAKCATCTTAATACTCTCAAACCAAAACTCRATGGTAAGCAAGTTGTCGAATGGATTATTGACACCGGCGCGACGAATCATGTGACATATGATGCGTCTCTTTTGCTAAATGTGGTACCTCTGTCTCATTATCCGGTTGCCTTGCCAAATGGAAAGTATGCAAATGCTTCTTTGATGGGTTCAGTGGAATTGGCAGGAGGATTGCTTCTCAAAAACGTTTTGTATGTTCCAGACTTAAATTGTCATTTAATTTCCACTTCCRAATTATGTGATGAATCAAATTGTATTATGCAATTTACTAACAAATTATGTGTTATACAGGACCTTGCGACGAGGAAGGTGATAGGAGCGGGTGACCGGCTGGATGGACTTTATTATTTCCGCGGTGTTCCGGGTGTGAGGYCTTTGAAGATTGATCAAGGTTGTTCCGCAGAATTATGGCATCAAATGTTGGGACATCCGTCGGGTAGAGTTCTGCACCATCTTCCGTTTGTGAGTAGTTCTGCTAGAGACATTAAAAATAAATCCTGTGATGTTTGTCCTCGTGCTAAACAACATAGMAATAGTTTTCCCATTAGTAATAGTAAAGCTAGTCGTTTGTTTGAATTGGTTCATGTTGATTTATGGGGGCCTTACAAGACATCTTCTTTGTGTGGTTCTCGTTATTTTCTGACCATCGTTGATGATTTTTCTAGAAGTGTGTGGACATATTTGTTAAGCAATAAAACGGAAGTTGAATACTTGTTTCTTTCTTTTATTGCTATGATTAAACGTCAATTTTCTTGCGATATTAAAATAGTACGGAGTGATAATGGAACGGAGTTTGCCAATTTCAGCAGGGAATGAGCCACGAAATTTCAAAGAAGCCATGAGACACGGAGGGTGGAGGAAGGTAATTGCAGATGAAATTCAGGCTTTAGAGGAACAGGTTACGTGGGAGCTGGTTGACTTACCTCCCGGCAAAAAGGCTCTCGGGAGCAAATGGGTGTATAAAGAGAAGTATGATGAGCATGGAAAATTGCAACGATTGAAAGCTCYTTTGGTCATTTTTGGACATCATCAGATTGAAGGTTTGGATTACAATGAGACATTCGCTCCAGTAGCCAAAATGGTAACAGTTCGTACTTTTCTAGCAGTGGCAGCGGTGAAGAACTGGGAGGTGCATCAGATGGACGTGCAATGTTTTTCATTCCTGAGATCTTGAAGGAGGTATATTAGAAAATTCCTCCTGGGTTCTAAATACGAATATTGTGTCAGTTTGAGATGAAAATTTTGTATGGTTTGAAGCAGGCTCTCGTTGTTTGGTTTGCCAAGCTTGCACGGCCTTGAAAAATTATGGTTTAAACAAGTCATATCTGATTATTCCTATTTTATTTGTGACAGGGGAACACAATTAAATGTGTTGGTATATGTTATGACTTGATTTTGCAGGTATAATACATCTGCTCTGTTGAAGTTTAAACAATATCTGGGAACTGTTTCAAGATGAAGGACTTGGGTTTGTGAATATTATTTTTGGGTTTGGAGGTTGTCTCGAGAAACAGGGTTTTTTATTTGTCAGAACAATATGCATGGACATTATTACAGAAATGGGATGATTGATTCAGCATAGGATTTTCCAATGGAACATCACAAGTTGGCTCTCGCAACTGGGGATTTGTTACAAGATGTGGAAAAGTATCGTCGACTGGTTGGACGTCTGATAATTTGTCTGTACTAGGCTTGACTTGGCATACTCGGTTCCATACTTTCGCAGTTCATACAGGTCTGCGAATGGAACATTGGGACGCAACATTACTGTTGTCCGGTATTAAAGAAAAAGTCAAGGTTTTTATTGCGATCAGATAGTGCCTTGTAGCTTGAAGGCTGGTGCGATTAAATGGGCTAGTTGTCCTATTTTAGACGGTCTTAAGTGGTTGGTTTGTTCTTCTTGGTTTGTCTCCAGTCTCATGGAAAACTAAGAAACAACATACGGTCTCTGCGTTTTCTTTCTTTAGCTTGTAGCTTGCTGTCTAAGGCCTCATTTGCTATTCACTTTTGTTGTTTGCAGTACGTCCAAAGTCAAAGTAAAATTGTGTCTTTTTGAATTAACGTACAGTTTCATCTCGATCACTAAAGTAGTGCAGCATCGAACGATGTTCAGGCTTTCGCAACTGAGCCTTAGGTAGAGAATGTGAGAGGAAAAATCGCGTGGGGTTATAGTTTTAATCATCTTTAGTTATGGTGATTTTCCATTGGGTATTGACAGAATGGTGGAAGATGCAAAATTGAAGAATTTGTTGATTGGAACACGTACAGATTTCTAGCGGTGATGTAGCATGTTTGCCAAAAGATCCCAGTGTGAGTTTCAGTAAGAGGTAGGATCACCTGGAACCACTATTCTGAGGCAGGAGATATGTCATCTTTGATTCGGACTCAGAATTAGCAGGACCTGGCTAATCTATTCACGGAGCTTCTCTATTGTGTAGACTGAGACGGTCTTTTTAGCAGTCGGACTAGGCTTAGATATATACCTTGTTCACTTTGTTCGTTGAACATGTTGGCGGCAGAGACACAGATGTATATTTTGATTGTCTGTATTCCATGACTTCCTATTGCAGAGCTCCGTGCATGAAGTTGTGGCAGTATAGAGTGAATGTGTACGTAATGCTCCGCACTTGTGTGGGGGGGGGGTACATTAAGATGCGAAATGAACCATAGTTTGTTTTATCCATGAAATCATTTAGTTCAGTTAAGCATGGCAGATACAATAATCTCAGTTCGGCTGAGTATAATTTAGGCAGGTATGATTCTATGAGTGTTATTGTTTAAGCAAGGATTACTAACTATGCGTAGAGCAAGGCTTGTGTATGTTGTTTGTCTGTAGTTGGTATAATGTCTCGTATATGGTATCTTTGTGTAGTTTATCTGTACTATAATCCAAGTTTTGGTCAAGTAATTGCGTAGTTGCATGAGAGTCGTAGATATATTTGTCTTACTTGAGAATAATAGAGAATTAAAACAATAATTATCCCCCTCTGTTTTTGATCTTCGAGCAACTATCAACTAAAAAAATGTTTCAGTTGCAAACGTCTATTTCTTTACGATTCTGACGACAGGTTCCACTAGCTAATAATTGTTTATCATTATCATTCAACGCAGTAGCGCAGAATGTAACTTTTACCTCAAGTCTGCGAGCATCAAGCTACATGGGCAATAACTCTGATAGATGAGGTCAGCTAGATTTTTTGATGTTGTTTTCCCTCGATAAACGTCAAAAGTAAATATAGGAGGAAGAATCCTCTAGAAATTGATTTAGTTAAAAAGCCAAATAAAAATTTACTTTTTAATTGAATTAGGCAGCTGCATTATAGCTTGTGCGATATGACAAATCAGATAACCAACTCATGATGGAAGCCTGTTACTATAAAAGCACATAACATTTAAGTGACATTTCTAATGTATTATGTTATTTCTAGTCCTCGAAAGACAAATTATTAGCTCCAGAATGTAAGATGGCTAAAATATGAAATATTCAGAAAATGCCACACAAAGAGAGTAGAACATAATGTTATTGTTATACATTTGATTTTTTTGGTGGCGTCCTCTTCTGATTGTGTACTAGTATGCTATGGTATAAGCTATCTACATAGATCTCCAGATAAATTATCTGATCTAGGAAATTCACTCATCGCCTAAAGCATTCCTATATGAGCTATCCTGTGTACATATGCATGTGGCATTAGTAATGTAGCATGGTACCTGTCATTTCTTTTTATGTTGAGATGTCTCTTTTGTGCTACTTAGTATCCATAATATGTGTATATTTATCATTTTTGGATGAATAAGATAAACATCGATTGTCTCAGTTTGTAATCTAGCTATCTAACTTTTTCTAATACTTCTCTCTTTGCACGTTGAACATGTCTTCTCTTAATACCATATAATAGTATTGACTACTGATCGAGCTTTCAATCGTTGCAATTTTATTTGACAACTGAAATGCATCATTTAAGCCTATCTCTATAAGTTTATGCACATATTAAAAATCTAGCTTAGACTTATTAGAGACTAGATCTATTTATGTGCGCAAACAGCGCATTGAAGGAGATCAAGTATACGCTCACTCCAACGATCCACGTAATGTAGCGTGTTCGAACTTATAGAACGCACTGGAATTATATTCTCTCATAGCCTCCTCAAATTTGCTATCTAATTTTTTGTATGATCAGATCTTGGAATTAGCTCATACCGTATTTTTTACCATGGCTTTTTGTGTTGAAATTTTTCTCGGCTGGTCTTAGTCATTTGCAATGTGGAACTTCATGCGCATGTATGATTCGAGGTTTGTCAGAGCATACAGTTCATAGGTCCTAGTGTTGAGACTAAACGGTCTCTTCCATGGAACTCGTTGAAATTATCTTTCATAGATTGGTCTTTGAGGAGTCTTCTCCCAATTGGCTTTGGACAATAAATAGTATTATCGATTTCAAGTATTGTTATGGCTATAAACATATGTAGGGCCTTGAGTTAGCAAGATAAAACTGTTTTCTTTGGTTTGGTAAGACTTTCGTTTCTTTTATGGATTTTCAGGGCTATAATGTAGTGCATTGTGTTCAACTATTCGCTTGAGAGTAAGATTAAAAACAATCATATCACCTGTGGAGAAGCTTAATATAAGGGGACAATGCCTAAATATCATTTTGAGAAGATATAGGGTTGCATACGATGCATTTAGATGAGTAATTGATACGGGTGGGGCGCATAGAACTAATCTAGACGATGCAAGGAGACTTCAGATGTGACTATACATACATGACATACGCATTTACTATACTATCTCCTACTATTCCTGCAAGAGATGGATGGCTAGTCGGGTGAGAAGAATCTTACGGTAGTCTAAGGTGAGACTAACAGCAGTTTTGCTTGTGGCTTCATTGATTTGTAGAAATCGAGGGTTTCCAAGGGTCCTCAGTGGAGTTAGACTTGAATAAATGTTGAAAATAATTAAAAAGAGACTCCCAAATTGGCCTTCATCAAGAATCCATCTGCCATCGTCCAAGTTTAGTGCACTGATCTCATTTCTAGTCTTTCTTGTTTTAACACTCTTTTAGAAGAAACTAGTACTCTGCTTCTTTGTTGTGATAATCTCATTGATACTTTGACTAGCATAATCATCCTTTATATCCAGGAGTTGCTCATTAAATTTTTCCCAAGTAATACCATTATTTCTCTTGAAATTAAGGCACCAAGCCTTACTTCTGCACAAGATATTCCAGAATTTTCTTTGCAAGCTAAACATAGGGGACCCTTGATGAGTGACCCCCCCATTCTTCCTTGATGAGACTATCAACTTCATTTCACTTGAGCCACCAAGCTTCCATTTTGTACGACCGTCTTCTTCTTTGGCTTATGGGGTAAGTATAAAGAACAATCGGTGCATGATCAGAGACCAGTATTTCATGCTTCTAGACAAAACTTTCAGGAGAAGAATGAAATATGGATCGTTATYGTGGCGCTTAGTTGGAGTCTTTGGTGCCATTAAAATGATATTATCTTCAGGAGTGCTAAGGCTAACTCGGATTTCGTTCTAAGCAAAAATGCATGGAGAATTAAATTTGTGGAGACAAATCTTCAATGATACTTCTGATGGCCTGAGTGATGGCCTACCTTCAAAGACTGCTACCCCTACCACTCCTATGTTAAGCTGGACCGACGATCAATTGTCCAGTGCTTGCAACTTGATGGTGATTGTTGATGGTGCATGTAAGGCTAACGGTTCGACGTGGAAAGCGACAGTTGGTTTGGTCATTAAGCATAATGGTCTTACTATACTTTAAAGGGGTACTAGAATATGTGCACTTGATGCCAATCAAGCTGAATTTCTTGCTATTCTAATGGCTCTAAGGGAGGCTAGAGCTATTTCGGAAGCTGTTGAGATCTGGACTGACTGTCAGACTATGATCGATTGCTTGCATGATGAGAGCAAGACTTCGATTATGTGCCGTACTATCCTCTGAGACATCTTTGACTTATGTAATTATTTTTCTTGTGTTTTAATTAGCAAAGTTACTCAGAATTTAGTTAATGAAGCCCATMTACTAGCTACTTGTGCTCAGAAAGGGTCTTAACTTTGGTTGTTTTTTGTTACTTCTTCCAAAAAAAATAAAATATAAAATATAATAATTAAGTTGTGATTGAACATAAAGTTCTCAACTCATACYTTTGAACCTGAAGTTCCTTAGATTCATAAAGAGTAATCATTTACATGGACTTTAAGTTCCTAAACTTATAAAGAGCCTAAAGCCTAAAACCCTTAAGTGTAATACAAAGACATGTACATGTCCTATAAATYTCTAATAGTTTCTAACGTATGTAMCTTAATTAGATAATCCAGGATGCAAAAGAAAATTTGTTCTCTTATAAACAAGGAAAAATTGRCAACAACTATGCACRTTTTTTCCACTTTTGAAAASAACTACCCAGATTGTTTTTTATTTAAAACAACTACCTATATTTTCAATTTCTTTTGCGAATCACTACTCACTTTTAGATTTTGGCCACTCAACACCGTATTAACCACCGCAATCCACCCCAACGTGGCATCCCAATGGCAAAGCCATCCCACTTTGTTGTTTCCCACACCCAAAACCACCCAACACCCACTAAAACAACTCAACCACCCAAACCTTGTAACACTTCGTTTTTAGCCTTTTTTCAGTTATCCATCCACATTTTGGACACTTTTCTTTTATAAAAGTTGTAGATCTCGAACAAATACATGAAATAGGCTCGAGAATCACGTGATTTGGAGTTGTTTTCAAGTAGTTATGTCTTCCARAAGTTTGATAATCTAAAAGTGGGTAGTGATTCGCAAACAAAACATAAAGTGGGTAGTTGTTTCAAATAAAAACCAATATGGGTAGTTGTTTTTAAAAGTGACAAAAAAMTGGGTAGTTGTTGYCAAMTTTGCCTATAAACAKTGTCATGTGAAAATATAAAGAATTTGTATAGCTTATATATTATTGTTATTGGGTGGATTTTCATTTACTAAATTTTAGATGAYTAATGATAAATAACTAGATATACTCATTCCTAGAAGTGAATGAGAGTATGGATATAAACATGTTTGTGTGATGTTCTTTGATTATAAGAAAGGCATTGTATTTATGAGTTTTAAGTGGTAGAACATGACTTTCTAAGCACAATATTGTGCGCTACTTATTTTATACATATGTTGATCTTGTCCATACATATAAGATGATAGTCCGATTTAAAAAGAATATTGGACTAATTTTCATATCACCATGTGCAATGATTAGGGGGAGATATTATTTATTTGATTAAGTTATTAAATCATTGCACGAATGAATAACAACATGTATGAATGGTCAGTTTGATACATTCATACATACATTAGCTAAAAAATATTTGATTTTTTGGCCACATATTCATCTAGAATGAACCATCTTGAAGATGAATGTAAATAGTTGTCATTGTTAATTGAGTATGTTAATTTTAATTGCTCCGGTCAAAATTGAAATATAGCTTGCCTAAAGCGTGACAAATTAATTTCTTATAATGATAGGAATTGATGATCAATTACAAATATGTATTAACTACATTATTAAATATAATGCTAACATCCTGAAGATGGATATGGATAAATGTCATTGATTATATACTAGTTACGCCCAGTTTTATTTAATGAACCGTGGGAGGGCCTATATTTATATGGCAAGAATCAAAAAGGAAGGAACTGGCAATAACACGCCCAATCGGCTTCTCCTTTTTTTGTCTAATTCGACTTGCCTTTTATGAAGATCGTATAAAATAAAATCGAAATAAAATCAAATAAATATATACGCAATTTATAAGATTTCCATTGATTTTATACTGATATTCGAGAAATTTAGCTTCCTCAGGACTATTGTCTCGAGGAAAATATCCCGGGATGCCCGCTTTTACTAAGAAATTCAAATATTAATCCACATTAAAAATTTTGTGGAAAAAATATGTAAAAATGTCTTGTAAATTTAAAATTTTGTGTTAAAATTGCGTAATTTTTGGAGTTTGTTGATAATTTAATTAATTATTACAAATTAATAAATTGTTGGAAATTCCAAAAATTGAAAAAAAAGCTTGCAAAAAAATTCAGAAAAATTCAGAACAATTCTAGAAAAGTATTTTGAAATAGGTTAAAATCAGTTGAAAATTTAAATTTTTATTTGGAGCTGCTAAGTGCTTCAAAAGTGATCGTGGTAAGGGAACTTGCCTTTTTAGGGAATGTCAAGTCCTAGCTCTCTCAATTTGTCTTGTGTGTAGTGAGGGGTTCTATCATTAGCTGTTTGAGCTAGTGACAAATGTAGGTATCTAGACTTATAAACTCGAGAAGCCTATATTGTGGTGCTACTAGGTAGTGTCGGTCACTTATTCAGTTATCATGTCTACTCTAGTATTTCCATTTTGCATTGTTGTCATTCAAATAGTTTATTATTAACTAGTATATTAGCCCGGATAATACTTTGGTTAACACTTGTTTTAATACATAAATAACGAACAACCGAATTTAATTTTTAATGATCAGAATACAAATTATTTCTCATCAAAAAACTTACAAATTATTTCTAAAATCATAATCATACAAGTTATTTAAAGAATTCAAGTATACTTACAATGTACACATACAAGTCATGATTTCATACATTTGATAATATTATAAATAATAAAAAACATAAAGCAATTAATTAAGTAATCTTCTCTAAAAAAATTAAATAAACAAAGTCAATAATAATTTTGTATATTTCTGGAGGAGAAGACAATAATGAACGAAAATTTAATGAATTATTTTATCTACTCCGTGGTAAAAAATAATTAATGTTTTTTATTCGGAAAAATAATGAAAGAAATGTTTTAAAAACCTTATAAAACTAAAAAGGAAAAAGAAAAGAAAAGAAAATAAAAAACTTTTAATAGCAACAAACACTGCTAGAAGGTGTTCATTTTTGACATTTTTTAAAGGTTCTTGTCGTTGAAAAGCGTCAAAAAACACATCGTCGAGAAATTCTGGATGCTTTTTTGTCGTTGTTTTGTTTAACATTTTTTGACGCTTTATAATAAAGTTGGTTGTTTTTCCCGAGAGTTTTTTGCAACTATTCTTTATGCCAAATTGTGTTTTGGCTCCTCGTTTTTGACAACTTAAATGTCAAAAATGTGATATTTTTCAATATTTTAAATAGTTTTAATGAACCAAAGTTTTATTCATGTTAAATAATTATGATTATATAATTTATTACTTATTAACTCACTTGCAATAATATAGTAATAAATTAAATAAATACTTAAAATTAAAAAAAAAATGATTTTTATTGTATATATTCCAAAACTTTAAATAATATATTCTCAATAAAAATATTCTCAATAGAAATATTCTCAATAAAAATATATATTCTCAAATACATGTAAAGAAGGGAAAAAAGGAATTTCTTTTAAAAACAAAGTAAAAAGAAAAAAATAGGAAAGTGACACATGTCAAAAATGTATGTAAAAACCAAGTTATTAAGTATAGTATAGATATCATCAATTGTTGATAAGTAAATATTAGTAAAAGTACATCCAACTTTCTACAAGTTGATTGATTCTCCCTTCTGAGTTGTGATGATATATTTCTTTGGGATTTTCTATGAAATACCCTTGAGATTTCGCGTTTTCTACAATATACCCCTGCAAAAAAAAAAAAAAAAAATCATCTACAATATACCCCTGAGGTTTAGTACCCTTTTATGTGATAACCAAATGTTTATTAAATCTTTGATTTACCTTAACCTTTAATTGGCATGGGAAGAGTGGTCGAGTAGGGGTTGGTGGTGGGAGGAGTGGTTGTTGCTTTTTTATTGTTTTTTATTTTTAATTAATTATACTTAACCAGTATATTTGGTTAAATTTAACCATTAAGGTTATATTGTAGAAGTGTATCAAAGCTCAGACGTATATTGTAGACGAAATTTTTTGCAAGGGTATATTGTAGAAAACGTAAAACCTCAAGGGTATTTTATAGAAAATCCCTATTTCTTTTTTACAGTTTTCTTATTTGCAAGTTGGTTTAAGACTTGTTGTGTGTAATTAAGTTTCTTTTTTCAATCTTTGAATTGGGTAGTTTACTCAACATTGGTTTGGGCATATGCTTAGATGTTGAGGGATTAATTAATTTATGTTACTAAGGATGGTCTGCACACTCCATTTTTTTAAAAGTAGGGGACCTTTTTTCAAAGACCTTAAGCTTGGATCTGGATTCGAGTGTCAAAAATTGGGTTTGAAACATGACCTACCCAGATCCTTTTAAATTTTTATTTTTATTATAATGTAAGTTGGTAGCCTTGTGTTAGTGCTTAAAGTTTTATAATAAAAAAAATCTAATTAGTGGTAGATCAAGATATTTTTGAATTTATACTTGTACTAATTTATGGTTTATTATTGCGTGTAGTGATTTGGATGCACTTTATGTGAAATGTTAAATGAGATATAATCCCCCCTTTCCCTATTTTATTGTGCATAGTATATATTTGGGGAAAAAATTAGGAATAATGTATTATAATGAGTGTGGAGTCAAAAAGTAAAAAAAAAATCATTGATAGTGTGTAAAAGGGAGTAAAGTAAGGCCGGAAAAGTGGATAAAGTAAAGGAAAGTGTGGCTAAAAAGAAAAAAAAGCACAATGCAAAGTAATATAGAGCCGTCCAAATAGGCAATTTGTACAATGAGTTCGGAATGAAGGGAGTGTAACATATTAACCTCATGTGTCTTTCAGAGTCCACCATTTTATCCTTGACTTCGTCTCTTTGGCTACGCTACTTCTTCCCACTTTCTTCCAGACGAATAGTCATCACAAAATGCCGATTTTTGTAACCACACTCTCTCATGGGATGACTTTGCAATTTATGCAACCCTTTGCCTATCCGCCCTCCGATCCTTGTGAGAAGGAAGACTATTTAAGTTGAAATTGCACTGCTTTGGAAAATTATCAAGTGTTAGCTAGAATTAAGTTAGCTCTTCGTGAGCGTCTCGTTATCCATACCCTAAACCTCCAAAAATACTCTCAAAGCTATCTCAGCTTACCTGAACATACCCATTCAAGTCACCTGCAATGAATAATTTACCTTGAACCACCTTATCAAAATCCTCCCAAAATTGTTTCTTATCCTCTACATCCAACAACTTGGGTTGCATAAGCATTTAATATGATTAACATTAACAATCTTCTTACCATACAACAGTTTCACCCTTATCAACTTGTCGCTCTTCCCATAAGTCTCAATACCCTCTTGTTTTGGTAGCCACTCATCACAGATGACACCTATTCCATTCCTAACTCCATTATAATCCTGTATCCTATCGACACAAAAGATATTTACTCTTCTCTTCATCACTTCCACAAATTCTGCCTATTTCTTTGTTAGAGACCCCACATTCCAAGAACCAGACTTCATCATCAATTATTTTTTTATTTAGAACACAAAAGTGGAAAGTTAATATCCATTTCAACTGTTACTAGGTAAACAAAATGAAAAATAAATTAGACTAACCATTAAAAACAAAAGGATTACAATCTCACAAAGAATTAATCTTGTTGTAATCAGTCTCCTGGATGCTTCCAAGTCATCCGAGTATCATCACGCCGCCATTCGATATTTCCACCGCATGCTCGTATATTGCTTCTATCAAAGAGGAGACGTGGGAAAGATTACATTGTTCGACTTGCACCTTCTATGCTTGCCGGTCCCTTTTCAATTTTGCAATAATGCATGAAGCTAGTATTACTATTAGAATTTTAAATTTTCAAGGTTTACCTTTGAAAATTAACTTTATTAAAAGAAACTGTTTTGTATAGAACTAATGCAACACTTTTTAAGGGCATAATTTACTAAACAAAACTCTCGATAAGTTTAGGATATGGTTTAAGTTGTTTATTTTTTAGCTCTRTGATTCTTGATGTGCCAAGTGAAAATCCTTGGACACATGTCTTGTAAATATACGATTGTACAGGCGTCGGGGTGTCACCGGGCCGGACTAGGTCCGGTACCTTTGCTCCGGGGGGGGTACAATTTAAGGGCGACTCGGTTTGTTTGCTAGAGTTGAATTCTTGCTTTTACATATTGTGAGTATGCCGGGAGTTGTGTGTTTATACTCGAAATGAGTAAAGGAAGTCGTCACCGCACTTCTTTTGGGAAGCTGCGGAACCCGTTTTAAGCCTTGCCTATAATTGCATAAAGCAAGACGAAGGACTCCATGTCTGGTAGTGCACCAATGGTCTGGATTAGGGGACAAGGGTAAGGGTGAAGTAGTGCACAGCAACCCCCCCTGCATCTAACGGCTTCTACTCAATTATTGCGAGTTCATTGTCCGAAAGGCAACAACAAACAATTTTCCGTTTAAACCCTAAGCATGTAAAATTACTAGGCGGGTTGTTTAATAAAATACAATGCAAATAACGTCTAGTTTGTTGTTGCATGTGTTGTTATTTCCGTATTCCAGGAACCTAATGTCGGTTGTCCATAGTTATTTTATTAGGCGTGAAACACAAAATTTGCAGGTCTTTGTTAAAGCATATTATAGTTGTGAGACAAGCATGCAAGCACTCGTGCGAGGAATTTAGAGTTCTACCTTAAGGTTGGTCTTAATTTGAATTGTCGAATGGTTTGTTAATTAGTATTACATGAAAATTACGTAGAAAGTCAAATTTCTAAACAAGCATGCAAAAGGGGGTTTAAAATTGAGACGTTGGRCTCAAACCTACCTCGCAACACGATGTCGAAAACCAAGGACGTAGCTTCGGACCCTTAGGAACCCTTGTCGAACCTTTAGAACCCTTGAAAACKTCCTAGATCTATTGCAAAAGAGTGCTTGAATATATTTTTATGTGTTTGAATGTGTTTAAGCATGTTTGATTGTGATTTTGAGAGTGTGTGAATGTGTTTTTGAGAGAGAATGAGAGAGAGAAAGTCGGACGAGTGAGAGAGAGAAGCCAAGAAGCCGTCAAGTCTTTCTTTGGAATCTTGTTCCCTTCAGTATCAGTATTCACGGTTATGTTTGGACCAACTTTGACTACAAGCCAACACTCATAGTCAATCCCCATGATCATATTCTTGATTCTGTTCTTCCACCATGCATAGTTACTTCCATTGAACTTTGGTGTCTTGTTATCATAACCAATGGCACTTAACTCTTGAGTATTCATACTTGACTTTTCTAGATGTTACTCTTGCAAGAAGCCTTGGCTCTAATACCAATTGAAGGTTTTATGATACTCGAGAGGGGGGTAAATTGAGTATTATGTACTCCTAGTTATTTTTCCTTCTTTTCGGATTAAGTATGAGGAGCCAATTGGGTTGGTTCCTGTAAACAGCGAAATGTAAATAAAATAATAAAGTACACACAAAGTTTAACGAGGTTCACCCAACTATGGGCTACGTCCTCTTACCTTATGTTCTTTTATTAATCTACTCCGAAAAAACAAAGAACACACACACCTTGCTGTTTCCCTACTCCGAGAACCAGCACACACCCCACACTCAACTCTGAATGTGCACTCGACTCACACTCATAAGTCCAACTTGTGTTTAAACTCATAAACACTCACCTGGCTTCCAACCCCTCTGTCGAATGCCTTTACAATATCAAAGTTTCTCTCTTTTGAATGTACTTCTAAAAAGCTAATAAGAGAAATTAATATGCTCGACTAATGCTCTTGTGTATGACTCAAAGTAGGATTTTTATGCTTTTGTGTTTTCTCTCAAGAATATGCTTTTTTCAATCCGTAGATAGAGATGTGGAATTAAGAAGTATAGATGAGTATATATAAGCATGTTAACCTTAACCCTCCTAGTTTCCTTAAATCTCTCTACTTGCCGAGCAAGGCAAGATGAGATTTAAGGAAAGTATCTATCTTATTTGATTTGATCATGAAGATAAAATCGAACAAGATAAATACTCCTAGGTTTAAGGTAACAAAATATATTCTCATCTATATTTCCAGCTGCATAAAATATTTTCAGAATAAATCTTTGGAAAAATTGCCAATAACTACCCACATTTGGGACTTTTTTAGAAAAAACTACCCACYTTTCATTTTATTAAAAATAACTACCCACTTTTTGCAAAATTATTAGAATTCACTACCCGTTAACGGTTTTTTGCTAACACCGTTAACCCCTCATCCACGAACCACCCTTCAGCCACCACTCCCTCACTGCTACCACCCTTCAGCCACCTCCCTTCACTACAACCACCCTTCTGCCACCCGACCACCACGTCGCACCTCAGACCACCACCCTCCACCCACGTCGCACCTCAGACCACCACCATCTCACCACCATCTCGCACCATGCCTAATTCAATTCCCACCCATTCGCCCCCACTCGCACAGCCACATTTGACAACCAATCACGAAGCCGTCGCACCACCACCAATTTCCGCTTGCAATTCATCGCGCAAACCCAGGATTCCCCTCTTGCAATTCGTCGTGCCACCTAGAGCCCAAACCCTAAAACCCCAAATTGATTTCCCCTTTTCACCCTAAAAACCCTAAAAACCCAATTCGAATTAAAATGTTTAATTCCCAATTTGAATTTTCACCTTCGAATTCAAATTTATTTTTTTCCGAATTTTTCTGGAAATTTTGGGGATTTTTTTGTGCATTTTTTGATTAATTGAGTGGTGGCATGGGTGTTGTAGGGCTGGTGGCGTGCATCGAGATGGTGGGTCGCACAAAGGAGGGAGAGTGGTGTGAGGTAGCTTCGAGGGTTTGGTGGTGCAAGGTGGGCTGCGAACTACTGTTGCGAGGTGGGCTRGAGTTCGAATTAGGGTGGTTTGATTTGGGGGCTTTTCGTGGTGGTGATGGTGGCTGAATGGGCTAGGTGGAGGGGGTTCGGGCTAGGCAAGGTGAAGGTGGTGCGTGCTGGGCTAGTTGGGGCAGGTTAGGTGGAGGGGATGTGTGTGGGCTGGGCTGGGCTGGGCTGGTTGGCAGGCTAGGTGYTGCTCAGTGGTTGTGTTGTGGCCAAGAGTGGTGGTTCGTGGTGGTTTCATGGCTTGGAGTTAACGGTGTTAGCYAAAAACCGTTAACGGGTAGTGAATTRTAATAATTTTGCAAAAAGTGGGTAGTTATTTTTAATAAAATGAAATGTGGGTAGTTTTTTCTAAAAAAGTCCCAAATGTGGGTAGTTATTGACAATTTTTCCTAAATCTTTTACAAAATATTTTAGGAAAACCTTTTTTCAAACCGCAATTATATTCCACTTAGGAACACAGCTGGTTCCCCAGCCTGGTTCCCTAAATGAGTATGCTATGAATTCTGTTGCAATTTTGTACTTGAATTCATACCATAACTCAAAACACATATAAGCATTTAAACCAAAGCATATAAGTCATACTACAGAGCATATTACATGAATTTCCTAGATTAAACATTTGAGGAGCATTTCTTATTTTCTTCATGTAATCTTCAAGACCTTGAATCTTCCTTTGAATACTTCAACTATGAGCACAACCTCTTTTTTCGAATGACTTCGAAAGGTCTTCACATTTCAAGTCTTGGAATCAACCTAATTACTGCACATGTACACATGGTTAAGATACAATAAAAGGTATGTAACTGTTTTTCAGTATAACAATCAAGGAAACAACTCCTACTGGTTCCGCACCAGTATATGAACTTGTGTTTATTCAACTGTTCCCTGTAGTAAAACAAGTTAGTTTTAACATAAGCACATATAAGTATTAACTTGTCTGGAGAAATGGGT
Organism: Bassia scoparia; assembly: GCA_008642245.1. Classification (NCBI taxonomy): domain Eukaryota; kingdom Viridiplantae; phylum Streptophyta; class Magnoliopsida; order Caryophyllales; family Amaranthaceae; genus Bassia; species Bassia scoparia. The sequence continues at coordinate 37,099 of SNQN01003956.1, read as the reverse complement.
ATCATGTATCAGCTGGTTCCCAAACCAACTATTTTCACAATTAAGCGTCATATTTCCTGTATTAGTTTGTCATCACTCAAAACCTAAGGGACTCAACAGTATAAAATATGTACGTGATTTTATACAATTATAATTGATATTATTGCGATTGCGGCTATTATTATTGCAATATTCGGGATTGCTTTACCTCGAATAGCGAGAATGTAATGAAATGATATCGTAATATAATCATATAAAATATATACGTTTTATACGATCACGGCTGATATTATTGCGATGCTTGGGATATTTGGCTTCCTCGGGAAGCTTGTCTCAAGGCAAAATATCCCGGGATGGCCCGCTTTGCTCGGTTTTGCGCTTTTGCTTAAGAAATTCGTAAATATTAAACCATAAATTGAAAATTATGGAAAAAAAACTATGTAAAAATTCATTGAGAAAAATCGTGTGTTGTGCTAAAATTTCGAGAATTTTGGAATTGTTTTCATAATTTAATTAATTATCGAAAATTAATTAAATTGCTTAAAAATTCCGAAAATTGCCAAAAAGGCATGGAAAATTCAGAAAAATTCCTAAAAATTCTAGAAAAATGTTTAAAAATAAGTTAAAATTATTTGAAAATTAAAACTTATTTTTTGAGGTGCTAAATACCTGGAAGAGGTGTCCGTGCAAGGGAATCTGCCTTTTTAGGGCTTGTTAGGGTCCTAACTCTCTCGATTTGACTTGTGTGCGTGTTGCGAGGGGTGTCTTATCATTAGTCGTTTTGGGCTAGGGACAAATGTAGGTATCTACAACGGTCAAAGCGATCTATGTGGAAAACGGTACGAAAAATTAAATCCGATCAAAAACAGATCAAGAATCAGATATCTGTACACCAAAGCGGTAGTAATGGATAGTCAACGGTGTGGATGGTGACAAGTGTCACACGTCCAAGCTTCCCAAGGATTAAGGCAAAATGCCTATAAATACCCCTTGGAAAGCTTATTTATGACACACAATTTAATACACAACAACCACCAATTTGAGAGCACATCTCACCACTTTCTCTCTCTAATTAACACTTTTATTCCCTTATTCCAATCGGATGGGAGATAATCGAAAAAGGACTATTCTCCTTTATGCAGGTGTCAAGGAGTCGTAGCACATCGAACGTGCTAAGGTCCAAGGAGTGCTAAGAGCTTTGACTAAATTTAGGTCTCACATTTGCTTGCGTGGAGGAAGTGTCAAGGCCTTATCCTGCGTTTAATAAAGGTCAGCTCTCTCGAGGTAGCATTGACGGGAAGCCCTACCCTTTACCCAGAAGCTGAGGAAATATTGTAGCGTAGTCCAATTCACTTGCTACAACAACTCCATTCCATTGAATTCAACATTGTACAATTTTCAACTAAAAAATGGAATCTAAAATACTATTCGATCAATAAAATCATGTCGTGTTAGACTTTATTACCGAATCATTTAGTCTAGGTAGTTAATTTGAATTAGGGATTTTTCCTCAGGTACCCCTGAGGTTCTGCTTAATTATTCATGTACCCCCGGGTTTTTTTTAATTCCTCATGTACCCCTGACTTTTGAAAAAATGGATGAAATGCCCTTACTAAGACGGAAAAACTAACACCGTTAGTCTATTTCCCTAATTAACCCCTAATATACTAAATTTCAACTTCATTTTACATTTCAACCCACTTACACGCTCATCTCCTCTCCTTCTCTTTCTTTCTCACGTTATCAGCTTGTTTATCAATTGAAGCAGTGAAATCTTGAAGCTTTGGAATTTATCTCATTACCCAGATTTCTCAATTGCTTTTTAGTCTAATCTTTCCAATCATAGTTCATTTTAATCTTCAAAACCCCAAATACCAAACCTTGCATTTCCAATCATAGTTCATTTTTAGAAAAATTCTGAAAAGTCTTGCATTTCCTCACCTTCTCACCTTCTTCCTCACTCGTTTCTCTCTCTTCATTCTTCCAATTTCTGGTTGACTGAGTGATGAAAAAAAGGGGAATAATCTGGAATTCGACACCAACAATAGCAGCAGTTGAATTATTTTGTGTCGAATTCAAATCCAACAACAACAGTAACAATTCGACACTAGAAGATTGAAAATCTAAGCTTTAACAATGGAGGAGAGAATATTGAAATTTGAATGTTTGAACTCTTCTGTTGGAATTATTCAAAAATGGAGATGATGAAGGAGAGATTTGCAAAGTTGTTGCTAGGAGAGGATATGTCAGGAAGTGGGAAAGGGGTATGGTTCGAATTCGAATTCGAACAATGGTGCGAAGAAACCAAATTTCCAGATTGTTTTTGGTTTAACTTTTTCTCAATTTGTTTAATATTCTATTTTTTTCCAGATTTTTGGTTCAATTTTATTTGATATTCTATTTTTTCTCAGTTTAATTTTTCTCGTTTGAATTCCAGCTTAATGTTGTTGTTCTTATTGTTTTAGATTGTTGTTTAATATTCTATTTTTTTCCAGATTTATGGTTTAATTTTATTTGATATTCTATTTTTTCTCAATTTAATTTTTCTCGTTTGAATTCCAGCTTAATTTTGTTGTTCTTATTGTTTTAGATTGTTCATTTCAGTTTTTTTTTTCGAGTTGAATTTCATATGTTCATATGATACTGGTTTTGGTTTGATGATGATCTTGAATTTCTGGGTTTTGAGGTTGAAGAACGAAGATGAGTTTCGGTTTTTTGGGATAATTAAAGTGGTATCAAGAGGAAAGAGAATGAATTAGTTGTTAAATTAGGTTTAATTGTGTCAAAAACTAACACCGTTAGCTTTTCCATCCATAGTAAGGGTATTTCATCTATTTTTGCAAACCTCGGGGGTACCTGAGGAATWAAAAAAAAACTCGGGGGTACATGAATAATTAAGCAAAACTTCAGGGGTACCTGAGGAAAAAATCCCTTTGAATTACTATGTACATCAATTTGATTTAGTCTTCTTTAATCCATCCCAATTTAGTTCTTAAACCAGTAAAATAAAATTGGTTGTAAAGCCTACACATATCCAAAGTTATGAATAATCTTTTTCAATTTTTCGATAGAAAAAGGTCATGTGCATTAATTGTATAACAAGCAACCATTTGCTTAAATTTGCAATAATTGCTTGAATACAATTGATCAGGTTAAGTTTTTATTCGTATCGCAAAAATTTCTAGAATTCATTTTATTTTTTTATTTATTTAATTTTTTGGTAAGCAAAGTGGTAAAATTAGCTGAATAAACATAATAATTTCACGAAAGAACTCATGAAATCGCCATGTCGATGATAATTTTTATTTAATATGTTACATAATAAAAAGGAATGAAGGTTTATCATTGATAAGTTTTGACAATAACTCAATAATTGTTTCTAGGGTTTGGTAATGGAGAAGTGAAGATGTAAAAACTATGTAAGCGCCAAAACACTGAAAATGTAAAAATACGTTGGCCATGTTTGGAAATTGGCTTTTTCACTGGCTGTTGGCCTTTTGTTTTACTCAAACAGTCAATAAAATTATTCAACAAGTTTTGGCTTTTTGACTTTTCAACCAAAAGTCACTCCCACTAGCTTTTTCAATCGGCTGTTTGTTGTTGCGAAATTAATATACTAATTTACCCCTCTATTAATAATCCCCTCTATAGTTTCAAAATGTTTAATTAACCTATAAATTCAAAGGGGTGAGGTTTTGATTCATTATAGCACTTTATCTTACATCTTACATACTCACCTTTTGTGTCTTCGTGATGTATGAGATCACAGAAAATACGYAGTGTAGTAAAGGAAATATGTTTCTCTCTCTAGTTTTTTCTCTCTACCCTTCTTGAGTTTTTTCTCTAGGAAGTTTAGTTGAGTCTCTTAGAGTAGGGTGTGTGTTAGTGAGTAGTGGTCCATTCTCTCCTCTGCTTGTCTCTGTTCTTTCGTTCTTGTGCAGGTGTATTTCAGCCCTTGGTTTGTTCGATGGATATTGATGATGCTCCAATCGCGGTAGTCGAAGGTATTAAGGAATGTATGTAGACACCTGAAAATGTGTCTCCCCAAATGAGTAATCCGTGATGAAACATACCGCGTCTCGCGTTTGTTTCGACTCAGAAAAGATGCTTTGAATTCACAAAAGTTGGAAATACGTGAGGTCGTACTCGGAACTATTGAGCAAAGGTCAAATACAAGGCAAAAATATTTTCTTTCGGTTTTCTCAATAATCTCAAAGGTTTTCAAACAAATTACACTGGCGGGATTTCATGCCTTTTTGTTTTCATCATGTTCGTCACATTTTTCTGAATCCGCCAGTATTTTTAAATTATTTTCTGATTTTTCTATGATTTTCTATGAATTTTGCAATGTTTAAATACGCAGAATACGCAGAAAATACGTGAATAATTAGAAAATACGCGGAATGTTCTAGAAACGTACTTTCTTGCGAAAGGAGGCGTCTAGAATAATCCGTAATCTTAGAAAATCGAGACGTATGGCAAAGAATTATTCCGAATCAAATATTTCAGAATTTTAGAAAAAATATATACGCTTTGAGGAGCGTATATCGCTGAGGAGCAGTGTATATACGCTGCTTGAGCGTATACGCTGCCCAGCGTTATTCGCTCCTGGCAGGATATATACTCCTTGATCACGATTAATAGCCTATTGAAGAAGCGTATATACGCTGAGTATGAGCGTATATACGCTCCCCATGAGCGTATATACGCTCATCCTCAGCGTATATACGCAGGGTTGTGCTTGCCTCGTTTTGCCTCGTGCCTATAAATATACCCTTGCCTTGCTCAGTCCGATACACACGCTTGATACACCTTCACTTCATACACCTTCACAACGCACATTTCCCGAGGCATACTCTCTCTCTCTCTCTCTAAAACACTCTAAACACATTACACATTCGTTTTAATTCAAAGCATCGATTCTCTTTCGAATCAACAAGCGATAACAAAGGTTGAATTCTGAGATTACTCACCAATAATTCTCTCTCACTTTCTTTTAATTTGATTAATCATTATTATGAGTTTTAATGTAATTCAAACAATGTAGAAACCGACTTTGAATCGTTCCATGTAAATATGTAGGTTTTCCATAGAGTTTTCCATGTTTTCATTGTTTTGTTCTTCGTTCTTTTGATTTCGTTTTCATTATTTATTATCCTTTGTCAATACTAACGATTTCTTATTCTTGTATAGTGATTCAAGGCGAAAGATTCATTGCGCTCATGAACTAACAATTGTTTTATTTGTCTTTGTATAGCGATTCAAGGCGGAGGATTCGTTTCGTTTTCGTTTTACAAACTAACCTTTGTTTTGTTTGCAGATTTAGGGTAAGATTGGTTTGTACATATATTGAAGTTCATATACTTCATATTGTCATTGTTGTATATTTGTATATATTTTGCTAAACAAAGACCGGAAATTATGTGAATCACTTTAAAGTCAGATTAACTATGGACAACCGGTTTTTAGGCACCGTTTTAACATGATTAATACAAAGTGGTCACAATTTCTAGGTTAGGTAGTCTCTTGTGCATAATAGAAACATACTCACTTAGTAATTTTTAGGGCTAGTGCGTTTCTAAGGTTGCGAATATGTAAGTTGTGTGCATCCAATAAATCGTGTTTAATGGAATTACAATGAGACCGAGTAGAGGCCGCTACATGCGGGCGAATTGGGTTACAGATCTGATTCGTACCATGTCCCCGAACCCACGACTGGTTACTTGATTGGACGTGGGGCCATTGTTTTGGCACCAACGTTTCGGGCGTCCGTGAATAACCTTTCTAGGCACGGTGGCGACTCCCCTTACTCGACAACACTACCCCAACGCACTCACGTGCGGGTTCCGTGGCTCAAGCCCACGCAAAGCACCTCGATGTAGTACCAAGCCGCGCGCCCGCTATACGCTGAGGGCGCGGCCCACGTCCTACAATTTGGCGACTTCACTGGGGATAATCACCGTTAGGTGAAGTGGACAGACTTGAAAAGTCTCGTAATTCCATCATCACGTTTATTGGATTTTGCATTTTGCATGTGACCTTTCGAATAAGGTCGCGCCTTAGGCTCCTTGGTCTCACTATGGGCATGTTCTATGCTCGAGACTACCATAAGGGGGGATACTACCTTGGCTGCATGTGGTTAATTGATCGCATGGCTAAGGCAAGTCCTATCCCGCCCATGCCGTGTGTGCACGTGTTACTGATGCGTGTGCATAAGGGGTATCTTGGCCATACATCGCTAATTGCAAGTGGTGAAAACTGGACCAAGCTCTGCCCTTAGGCGTGGTACACTCTCTGACTTAACCTAGACCGACCATAGTTGACTTGTCATCACGTGTCTTGTATATATGTGCATGTATGGGTCCTAGCCATTGTACAGTTCTAGACATTAACACAACACTTTCATATAGTCCATGGTCATCTTTTAGTTCAAATCATGCATTTCATAGCCCATAGTGACTTTAGTTGACCTTTGCCTTAGTCTGTGACCATAGCTTTCGACCTTAGTCCACACAGACTTTGACCCTAGGTCTTGACCCTTGACTACTAGGGTAGGCACAGACTTCGACCTTAGACGTTGACTTTAGACTCACATTAGGTTTGACCTTACCGTCAGCCAACATAGGCTCGACCACTAGGCGTGACCCTAACCACTTAGGACATTTGCATATCATACATTCTCACGTCATTTGGTGCCCTTTCAAAAAAAAAAAAAAAAAAAATTCAAAAAAAAAAAAAATTCAAAAAATTCAAAAAACGAAAGGGCACCTTGCATTCATACATTCATTCTAGGAAAGATGACCATGGAATTAGGACATGCATTTGCATCTGCATTCATGTATTCAATAATGACCAAGGAAGTTCACTAAGGGTTTATTTCTTTTTGAAACAGGGTGAAGCCGTCTCCATAGCCCTTGCTCGACCCAAAGAGTTTGAGCCCTCAGCCCAGTCCAAACCTAACCTTCCTCTAACCTTCATTGATCCCTCAGCCCAATCCAAACCTAGCCTTTCTCCAACCTTCATCACCCATCAGCCCTAACACCACAAAATGGCCTCCCAACAAGAAAAGCTCCAAAAGCTTGCCGAGCAAGTTCAACAGCTTGAAGCTAAGATCAAGGAGTTGACCTCGAGCACTTCCTTGGACAAGCTGTTTGAAAAGGCAATCAAAAAAGCCACCGATCCCACCTTCTACCAAGACCAACCTCCTCTTGACCCCAACCTTGCAACCAAACTGCCGAAGGATTTCTCAGCCGAAGACATACCCAAGTTCAAGCCAACTGATGACCCTCGATTTCATGTCAAGGGGTTTAAGACAACCATGGCACTTAAAGGGATTGACCCTGCCTTGTTTCCAATGGTCTTTCCCCTTTCCTTGGAACCGATATGTCAGAAGTGGTTCTTTTCACTTCCTGAGAAAGAAATAGCTACTTGGGAAGACATCATCCACGCATTCATGGCAAGATACAAGGGTAACATTCAGACCCAAACATCCTTCCGAGAGCTTGAAATCCTTAACCAGGGAGAGAACGAGGGGTTCACCACCTATCTGACTAGATGGAGAGGAGTTGCTGCCACCCTAGTCTCCGCTCCTACTGAAGAAGAGATGGTCAAGACCTTCATTTCTAACCTCCAGCCAGAATACAAAGATCATCTCAAGTATCGAGGCCTTACCACATTCGCAAAGGTCTACGACATTGGAGTGGACATAGAGAATGATCTTCTTCAATTCACATGAGTTAGTTGGAGTCTTAGCTTTAGGATCGAGTCGGAGAGTCCCTTTCCCTAGACTATGTATCCTTTCTTTTTCCATTTCGAGTCTATGTCATTAGGTTTAGGATCAAATTCTGCAATTAGCCTCTATGTAATAAATTCTTTTGTCATTAATAAAAGTTTCGTTTTTCTCATTTTCTTTAGCCTCCATATAGTTTGTGCTTCTAACTTTAATGGAATCAAATTAATGATCGACCTCACAATTCAATGGACATTGCCAAGAGAGGCCTTCTTTCATAGCTCCACAAAACAACCTCTTCCCTCCATTTCCCTTCATCATATCAAAATCCCTTGCAACCCTTTGAGCCATAAACACTATCATTCAGCCTATCATTCTTTCATCACCCACATCGACCTAACCCTTTGGACCAAACGGTGCGTAGGAAAAGACATGTGCAAAAGAAAAAAAAGAGAGAAAAGCAAAAAGCAAAAAAAAAAATCAAAGTTCAATGCCAGTCATCACAAATGCAAATCAATTCCAATGCAAATCCAAAGTTCAAAGCCCAATTCAAACAAAAAGCAAAAGTCTAAAAAGCACACTGCGCACCGTGGGTCACTTCGTAATCATCAAGCCTTTTTCAACCCTCAAACCACAGCCTCACATTACAACCACAAAAGCCCTCTCACACGAGGCATTGTCCAAATCATCAACGAGAACTACGACGGTCTGATTCCAAAAGGATACGTAGGAAGCCTCTTCTCGAGGTCCGACCCAATTCTGAGGTCCATCATATGGTTTGATTCCCTTAAAGTAAGAAGCGCAAATTCCTAGAGTAGAACCCGACATAGACTCGAGTTTGAACCTACATCATCTAGCCAACCACATCAATTCCCCATTCACTTACCCTTAGTCACAAATTTTAGCCTTGTCTTTTCTTGAACCTCTAGCCTATTCTTTCATGCACCTTAAGGGTCTCTCCTCAACTCATCTTTAGGCTATCACTCTGCAGCATTCATCATGCATTCTCCTCAAAGCATCGCATTGCAGCACATCCTCCAGGTTCTCTCCTCATGCAGCATTCAGCTCAAGTTACTGATTTGGGCAAGACAAAATCCTAAAACCTCATCCCTTACAATTACCACCACAAAAGCTAAGCCAAAACCCATTACTCCACAAGCTAACTAGCCTCACCTCACTTCATTAGCCATTGCCCCAACCTTGATTTCACCAAGCAAGCTCATCAAGCTGGGGGCTCACCCACTTAACCAACCATCAACACCAGAAATTAAGCCATTCCCGTGGGTTGGGGGCTCACTTGCAATCACATGAATCACCTTTGCTCGAATGGGGGCTTGAGACGGCTCCATCCCGCAATCTAAAAGCATCTTACCATTAGTCAATTTCCTTGGTCATTTCATGCATTAGACCTAAGAATAGACTTGCATTACGCATATAGCCATTGCAAACACTTCATAAGCATCATTGCGCATTGAGCATACAAACATCATCATGCATATGCATCCTGCACAAACACATTACATTGCACATTGCACATTGCACATTGCACATTGCACCTCCACACAAGGCTAGGGCCCATCTTACATGCAGAACGTCCTAAATCGAATACTTTGACTTTCGTCTTACGAGACGGTCGTCTCTTCGGACTCAGTCAAAGTGGGGGCTTCTTCACACAACAGCTCCTTTACACACTTCGGGTTTTGGAATTTTCTCCCGCACTAGAAATTCCATATATGCACACTTCGGGTCTATGATTTCTCCCGCTACAGAAATCCAGCACAAACGTCTTTCGGGTCTACGATTTCTCCCGCTACAGAAATCCAACACAAGCATCTTTCGGGTCTACGATTTCTCCCGCTACAGAAATCCAGCACAAGCATCTTTCGGGTCTACGATTTCTCCCGCTACAGAAATCCAGCATAACCATCTTTCGGGTCTTATGGTTTCTCCCGCTACAGAAATCTCAAGCAACACATCTTCGGGTCTTGGAATCTTCTCCCGCTACAGAAGTTCCGTCAGCACATCTTCGGGTCTTGGAATCTTCTCCCGCTACAGAAGTTCCGTCAGCACATCTCCGGGTCTTGGAAATTTCTCCCGCTACAGAAGTTCCGTCAGCATCTCTCGGGTTTTGGAATCTTCTCCCGCTCAAGAAGTTCCGCGCATTCTTCGGGTTTTGGAATTTTCTCCCGCACCAGAAATTCCGCATACACACATCACAACTCTCCCGAAAAGCCAAGGTCAGCCGTAGGGAGAAAACCACCCGAGGATCCAGGCGCTTCCGAGGGCACAACACCGCATGGGGCGCGGTAACAGGTAAAACTAACATTTGTTTTGCAGGTACCGGCGTAAAGGGTAACTCAGGGTCGCAGAACGTCTTGAGTTGCTCTCCGTCCCGAATCGAATACTTTGACTTTCGTCTTACGAGACTATCGTCTCTTCAGACTCAGTCAAAGTGGGGGCTTCTGTAGACACCTGAAAATGTGTCTCCCCAAATGAGTAATCCGTGATGAAACATACCGCGTCTCGCGTTTGTTTCGACTCAGAAAAGATGCTTTGAACTCACAAAAGTTGGAAATACGTGAGGTCGTACTCGGAACTATTGAGCAAAGGTCAAATACAAGGCAAAAATATTTTCTTTCGGTTTTCTCAATAATCTCAAAGGTTTTCAAACAAATTACACTGGCGATTCTCATGCTTTTTGTTTCATCATGTTCGTCACATTTTTCTGAATCCGCCAGTATTTTTAAATTATTTTTCTGATTTTTCTATGATTTTCTATGAATTTTGCAATGTTTAAATACGCAGAATACGCAGAAAATACGTGAATAATTAGAAAATACGCGGAATGTTCTAGAAACGTACTTTCTTGCGAAAGGAGGCGTCTAGAATAATCCGTAATCTTAGAAAATCGAGACGTATGGCAAATGAATATTTCCGATCAAAAATATCAGGATTTTTAGAAAAAATATACGCTTTGAGGAGCGTATATACGCTGAGGAGCAGCGCTAATACGCTGCCTTTGGCGTTATATACCTGCCCCCAGCCGTAATAACGCCCTCAGCGTATTAACTCGCTTTGATCACAGATTACCATGAAGAAGCGTATATACGCTGGTATTGAGCGTATATACGCTCCCATGAGCGTATATACGCTCATCCTCAGCGTTATACGCAGGTTGCGTGCTCTCGTTTTGCCCGTGCCCTATAAATATACACCTTGCCTTGCTCAGTCCGATACACAGCATTGATACACCTTCACTTCATACACTTCACAACGCACATTTACCCGAGCATACTCTCTCTCTCTCTCTAAACAAACTCTAAACACATTACACATTCGTTTTAAATTCAATAGCTCTCGATTCTCTTTCGAATCAACAAGCGCATAACAAAGTTTGAATTTTCTGAGATTACTCACCAATAATTCTCTCTCATTTCCTTTTAATTTGATTAATCATTTTATGAGTTTTAATGAATCAAACAATGTAGATCCTGACGGGAATCGTTGCCATGTAATTTGTAGTTTCCTAGAGTTTCCATGTTTTATTGTTTTGGTTCCTTCTTCTTTTGATTTCGTTTTCATATTATTATCCTTTGTCAATACTAACGGATTCTTATTCTTGTATAGTGATTCAAGGCGAAAGATTCATTGCGCTCATGAACTAACAATTGTTTTATTTGTCTTTGTATAGCGATTCAAGACGGAGGATTCTTTCGTTTTCATTTTACAAACTAACCTTTGTTTGTTTTGCAGATTAGGGTAAGATTGGTGTACAATACTATGCGAAGTTAATATACTTCAATTGTCATTGTGTAATATTTTGTATATTTTTGCTAACACAAAGACCGGATTATGTGAATCACTTTAAAAGTCAGATTAACTATGGAAAAACCGTTTTTAGGCACCGTTTTACATGCTAATACAAAGTGGTCACAATTATTCTAGGTTAGGTAGTCTCTTGTGCATAATAGTAACATACTCAACTTAGTAATTTTTAGGCTAGTGCGCTTCTCTAAGGTTGCGATAATGTAAGTTGTGTGCATCAATAAAGTCGTTTCAAGTGAATTACAATGAGAACCGAGTAGAGGCCAGTACATGCGGGCGAATTGGTTATCAGATCTGATTCGTACCCATGTTCTGAACCCGCCACTGGGTTACTTATGGCGTGGGCCATGTTTGGCACCAACGTTATTCGGCGTCCGTGAATAAACTTTCTAGGCACGGTGGCGACTCCCCTTACTCGACAACACTACCCCAACGCACTCACGTGCGGGTTCCGTGGCTCAAGCCCACGCAAAAGCACCTCGATGTAGTACCAAGCCGCGCGCCCGCTATACGCTGAGGGCGCGGCCCACGTCCTACAATGTACGATAGCCTTGTCTCATCTTCCCATGCAAGATGTTGCTATGGTGGAGGATGGTGCCAAGGAGGCTCCTATCTCTTCTCAGTCGGGCTCTTTTAAGGATACAGTGGCTACCTCTTCACAATGGTTCAAGGAGGCTAGGAAGATTATGGTCTCCTCCAAGGAATGGGAGGATGTGGAGATTTCTCCTCCTTTGAAGTCTGAGGTTACATTTTCAGTGGATACTCTAAGAAAGCTTAGGGAACCATGGAGATTAACTTTAATGGGGAAATGTCTTGGTATGAAGATCCGTCCAGAGATAATCTCTACTAGGGTCCGTCGCAWGTGGAACCCTAAAGGAAGCCTTGAGGTGATTGAGATGGGAAATGGGGTGTTCTTCTTTAGATTCTCCATCAAAGAGGATCTAGAAAAAGCTCAGTTCGGGGGCCCTTGGTTTATTTTTGATCATTACTTAATGATGGCTAGGTGGAAACCCAACTTTCGACCTACTATGGATTCCTTTGATTCTATTATGGTTTGGATTCGTTTTCCAATCTTCCGGTTGAATACTTCGACAAGGAAGCTTTGTATGAAATTGCTCGCCGGGTTGGTACTCCGGTAAGAATGGATTATGCAACGGATAAGGTCACAAAAGGAAGATTTGCTAGGATATGTGTTGAGGTCTYGATGAAACACTCCCTTGTCAAAAGGGTTTGGGTTGGTAATGCATGGCAACAGGTGGAGTATGAAAGTCTACATGTGCTTTGTTTGGGCTATGGTCTAATTGGGCATACTAAACCTAATTGCCACAACCTGACAAATGAGCAGATTGACAAAACTCCTTTAGGGGGAAAAAAGGATGTTGCTTCATCCTCAAGAAATGGCCCCATAGTTGACAAACCTGGACATTCTTCTGCCAAGGGGATCGAGATTGATAATTGTGCTGATAAAGCCCATTTTAAGGGGCCTGATCCAAGTTTGGTTGCTGAAGAGTCAGATCTTGGGGAATGGAAAACTGTTAGTGGAAAGAAAAAAACAAAGGAAAAAAACAAATGTCCAAAGGACATGCAACCAATCAGGAGGAGGGAAAACAAAAAGAAAAATTCTCTGAATTAAGAGGTAATCATGCTCAAAAAGTTGGTGGGGTCACCACCTCCTCTAACCAATGGAGTTTGTTACCTRCAGAAGATATTGGTGCAGAAAAATTAAATAACCAAAAAAAACACAATCATTCTTCTACTGCAAAAGATTCATTGGGAATTAACCAAATATCCTGCCTTGAGCAGCCCTCTTCCCTCACTGTTCCGGCAAAAAGTAACCCCAAAAACGAAAAAAACGCATCGGCTTCTGTAGACACCTAAAAATGTCTCCCCAAATGAGTAATCCGTGATGAAACATACCGCGTCTCGCGATTGTTTCGACTTCAGAAGATGTTTTGAATCAAAAAGTTGGAAATACGTGAGGTGTCACTCAGGAAAACTATGAGCAAAGGTCAAATACAAGGAAAAATATTTTCTTTCGATTTTCTCGATAATCTCAAAGGTTTTCAAACAAGTTACGCTGGCGATTCTCATGCTTTTTGTTTTCATCATTTCGTCACATTTTTCTGAATCCGCAAGTATTTTAAATTATTTTCTGATTTTTCTACTGATTTTCTATGAATTTTGCAATGTTTAAATCGCAGAATCGCAGAAAATACATGAATAATTAGAAATACGCGGAATGTTCTAGAAACGTACTTTCTTGCGAAAGGAGGCGTTAGAATAATCGTAATCTTAGAAAATCGAGACATATGGCAAAATTTATTCCGAATTGAAATATTTCAGATTTTTGGAAAATTATATACGCAGGGTTTTTGGGAATTGTGTACGCTGCTTTGAGGAGCGTATATACGCTGAGAGCAGCGTAATACGTCCCCATGAGCGTATAATGCTTATCATGAGCGTAATACGCTCCTCTCTTCCTCCGCGCTATAAATATGCTTGCCTATTCTGAACTAAGACACGATTTTCACACGACTTTCACAACGGTTTTCAGACACTTCTATCTGTCTCTCTACTGTCTCTAACTTACGTATATCTCTCACACACTCTAAACTTTAACACATTGTCTTCTTGAGTTCTAAGCATCGATTCGTTCGATTCAACAAGCGAAAAAAGGGTATAATCTGAGATTACTACACAAACATATTTTCACTCTTTTTTTTTAATTCCTTTTGTCTCTCTTTAATTTGGATACCATTATTTATGGTGTTTAATTCATTAAAACAATGGTAGCAACACTCTTAATGATTTCATGTAAATATGTAGGATGTCCATCACGTTTTCAATTTGTTTTTCATTAACACTTATTAATTTATTCTCTTGTCAAATTCATTATTATGCAATATCGTTTAGTCAATTAACTACATTTCTTTGTCTTGATTAGCAATTCGATCAACAGGACGTCTCTTTAGTTTTTTGCTTTAACGATTGTGTATTTGCAGGACAAGGGTGAGAAGACACATATATATTATCATGCTTATAACCTTTGTTTTCAATGTCTGTTATATATATATTTCTATCACACTATTGTATATACTGCTTAAAACGACCGAGAATTCAATTGCTTCACATTAATGTCAGATATATCATGGACGACCGTATTCTAGCACTTATTAATTGACTAACAATCAATGATCGCCTTGTCCATTATAGAAGTCTTGGTTGTACATAATAGCACCCACCTAGTAATTGTGCGCTTTCAAAGTCAAATCATAAGTTTTCTTGAATTCGATTGTTATGACTCATGGAACTACAATGAACGAGTAGAGGCGTACATGCGGGGATTGGTTAGTGATTCATCCGTACCATGTCCCGAACCCACACTTTGGTTATGAACTTTTGTGGGCCACTTGTTTGGCACCAATGTTCGGCATCCGTGAATAACCTATATAGGCACGGTGGGCTCCCTCAATTCGACAACAACCCAACGCATTTACATGCGGATTCCATGCGCCAATTCCATGACATGAAGCTCGAGGGTCACGCCACCTAAGGCGGGGTGAGCCCACAGTTTTGGCCTATTATGGGGATAATCACATTTGGTGGTGCAACTTGAAAGTCCGTAGTTCATATTCATAATCATATTGAATTTTGCTTGTGATTCGAAAGGGTCATGTTAGGCACCTTGGTCTCATATGGGCATTTCTTGTGAGATCATTAAGGGGGGTTTTTATCTTGGTTGCATGTTTTTAATGGATACATGGCTAGGTAAATCTATCCCGCTGCGCGTATCGTGTTATCTAGATGCGTGTATTAAGGGGTATTCAGCCATCATACCAAAGTTGTGGTGGTGAAATTGGATTCATGCTTACTCTTCAGGCATGGTACCATCAGACTTAACAAGCGACTTATAGTCACTTAGATCCTGACTTAAGTGAATAAATTGGATTTGTGTTTCAATAATGTGCTTGTAACTTGTGATTCTTCATGTCAGTCCACCAATAGGCTAGTCTTTACTTATGGTTTCAGACGATGAGTTTGACGATCCATTGCCATTAATCAATTTCCAAACTCCATTCGAACCTGAATTGACTTAGATGATTCCTAATAAGAATTTAATCTTGATTTGATCGAACCTTTGAACTTAAACCTAATTAGGTTCAATTCATTCTTTATTCTCAATAACCTTTAAATCTTGATAGGTTCAATCAATCCTTATTCAAGAACCCTACTATAACTGAATCAGGTTACCAAGAGCCGTTGAATTGATTAGGGTTGCTTTCAACTTCAATCTAAGAAACCTTAAAACTACTGAACTGTCGATCATAGACCAAACCTAGGAAGCTTTGATCAAGGCTGACCATTCATTTCAGTGGTTGTAGTCTAGGGAGGTCCTTAATTCTGACTAGGGCCATCTGGTTTGAGTTTTCTGAGTTAACCGTTAATCAGATTTTAGGTCTAAGCCATTAGTCTACTTTCGGTCAGTTCTTAAGGTCCGATCCAGACTGAGGAGTTAGGTTTGTTCTAGATTCAAGTAGAACCATCTTTTGTTTCTGGGTTTAAAGTGTAATTTTCTTGGATTTCACGAGAAGAAAAACTCCGCAACTTGTTCCTGGGCCTCTAGAAGAGTAACAAGAAGCAACCGACGACGTCAAGGTTTCACAAACACTTCCATGAACATCGAACATCAATTAAGCTATTTAGAAAAGTCGAGTCTGTGAATTCTGTTCGCACATGATGCCAAGAAAAGAGCATGGTGGGCTGAAAGAAAAGGGCCCGGAAAAACCTCTCGGTCGAACGGGAGGAAGAAGCCGATGCTGAGACAATCCCTTCTCCGAGACTGAGACGAAAAAAAGGGTGGAGGTGCAACTAGAAGAGTTGGCAGAGAATGTCCGATCAATTCAGTTCAAGGCTCATGTTTGTGATATGGATTAGGAAGCTCACTAAGAATTAGTCATGCAAACTGATTTGGGGCCCAATGTTAAAGGGAACTGAAGATACCAGAAGGACCAGTCCGCACTTCAATTTCAAATGGTTCCTTATAGAATGAGCGAAAGGGCGTAATTACCACGGTTCGTCCTATTAACTTTGGAACCGACAACATGCCATATCCAGGTGGTTAGATGAATTCAACCAGCTCAATGATTGGGATTAATTATTAA